>JAPZAG010000034.1:0-80705 GCA_027475135.1 Bactrocera correcta | reverse complement strand
TTCCGTAATGTTTTAATTTTATATTTAGGTATAAAGTCGATTTTCTTGTATATACACATTTAGCAATCGATATCGAAATGCTTCAAATCATTAGTTTAACATATTTAAGTTAATAAACCTTCTTTAACGAACGGAAGTTGGCTTAAAGCCATGGCGGCATAACGACAGTGCATTTAGAAGAATTCCGTAATCTTATATTTAGGTATAAAGTCGATTTTGTTGTATATACACATTAGCAATCTATATCGAGATGTTTCAACTAATTAGTTTAACATATTTAAGTTAATAACCTTATTTCTCCTCTGATGTGTACGTAAAGGCATAATGGTATAACGGCAGTGCATTTGGAAGAATTCCGTAATCCTATATTTAGGTATATAGTCGATTTTCTTGTATATACACATTTAGCTATCGATATCGAAATGCTTCAAATCATTCGTTTAACATATTAAAGTTAGTTAACCTTCTTGAACGTAATGAAGTTGGCTTAAGACCATGGCGGCATAACGACAGTGCATGCAGAAGAATTCCGTAGTCTTACATTTAGGTATATAGTCGATTTTCTTGTATATACACATTTAGCTATCGATATCGAAATGCTTCAAATCATTCGTTTAACATATTTAAGTTAGTTAACCTTCTTGAACGTAATGAAGTTGGCTTAAGACCATGGCGGCATAACGACATTGCATTTAGAAGAATTCCGTAATCTTATATTTAGGTATAAAGTCGATTTTGTTGTATATACACATTAGCAATCTATATCGAGATGGTTCAACTCATTAGTTTAACATATTTAAGTTAAAAACCTTATTTTTCCTACTGATGTGTACGTAAAGCCATAATGGTATAACGGCAGTGCATTTGGAAGAATTCCGTTATCCTATATTTAGGTATATAGTCGATTTTCTTGTACAAACACATTTAGCTATCGATATCGAAATGCTTCAAATTATTCGTTTAACATATTTAAGTTAGTTAACCTTCTTTAACGTAATGAAGGTGATATAGAGCCATGGCGGCATAACGACAGTGCATTTAGAATAATTCCGTAATCTTATATTTAGGTATAAAGTCGATTTTCTTGTATATACACATTTAGCAATCGATATCGTTATGCTTTAAATCATTAGTTTAACATATTTAAGTTAATTAACCTTCTTTAACGTATTGAAGTTGATATAAAGCCATGGCGGCATAACGACAGTATATTTGGAAGAATTCCGTTGTCTTATATTTATGTAAAACGTCGCTTTTCTTGTATATACACATTTAGCTATCGATATCGAAATGCTTCAAATCATTCGTTTAACATATTTAAGTTAGTTAACCTTCTTTAACGTAATGAAGGTGATATAGAGCCATGGCGGCATAACGACAGTGCATTTAGAAGAATTCCGTAATCTTATATTTAGGTATAAAGTCGATTTTCTTGTATATACACATTTAGCAATCGATATCGAAATGCTTCAAATCATTGGCTTAACATATTTAAGTTAATTAACCTTCTTTAACGTATTGAAGTTGATGTAAAGCCATGGCAGCATAACGACAATACATTTGGAAGAATTGCGTAGCCTTATATTTATGCATAAAGTTGATTTTCTTGTATATACACATTTAGCAGTCGATATCGAAATGCTTCAAATCATTAGTTTAACGTATTTAAGTTAATAAACCTTCTTTAACGAACGGAAGTTGGCTTAAAGCCATGGCGCCATAACGGCTGTGCATTTAGAAGAATTCCGTAATCTTATATTAGGTATAAAGTCGGTATAAAGCCATGGCGGCATAACGACAGTGCATTTAGAAGAATTCCGTAATCTTATATTTAGGTATAAAGTCCATTTTGTTGTATTACACATTAGCAATCGATATCGAGATGGTTCAACTCATTAGTTTAACATATTTAAGTTAATAACCTTATTTTTCCTACTGATGTGTACGTAAAGCCATAATGGTATAACGGCAGTGCATTTGGAAGAATTCCGTAAACTTATATTTAGGTATAAAGTCGATGTTTTTTTATATACACATTTAGATATCGATATCGAAATGCTTCAAATCATTCGTTTAACATATTTAAGTTAAATAGCCTTCTTTAGCGTAACGAAGGTGACATAGAGCCATGGCGGCATAACGACAGTACATTTGGAAGAATTCCGTAATATTATGTTTAAAAATAAATTCGATTTTGTTGTATATACACATTTAGTAATCGATATCGAAATGCTTCAAATAATTAGTTTAACATATTTAAGCTAATAAACCTTCTTTAAGGAACGGAAGTTGGCTTAAAGCCATGGCGGCATAACGGCAGTGCATTTAGAAGAATTCCGTAATCTTATATTTAGGTATAAAGTCGATTTTTTTGTTTATACACATTTAGCTATCGATATCGAAATGCTTCAAATCATAAGTTTAACATATTAAGTTAATAAACATTTTTTAGCATACTGAAGTCTACATAAAGCCTTAACGGTATAACGGCAGTGCATTTAGAAGAATTCCGTAATGTTATAATTTTATATTTAGGTATAAAGTCGATTTTCTTGTATATACGCATTTCGCAATCGATATCGAAATGCTTCAGATAACTGGTTTAACCTATTAAAGTTAATAAACCTTCTTTAGCGAACTCAAGTTGACACAAAGCCATAATTCCGTTGTATTATATTTAGGCATAAAGTCGATTTTCTTGTATATACACATTTAGCAATCGATATCGAAATGCTTCAAATCATTAGTTTAACATATTTGAGTTAATTAACCTTCTTTAACGAACGGAAGTTGGCTTAAAGCCATGTCGGCATAACGGCAGTGCATTTAGAAGAATTCCGTAATCTTATATTAGGTATAAAGTCGATTTTCTTGTATATACACATTTAGCTATCGATATCGAAATGCTTCAAATCATTAGTTTAACATATTAAGTTAATTAACCTTCTTTATCTTACTGAAGTTTACATTAAGCCAAAAGGGTTTAACGGCAGTGCATTTGGAAGAATTTCGTAATCTTATATTAAGGTAAAAAGTCGATTTTCTTGTATATACAAATTTAGCTATCGATATCGAAATGCATCAAATCATTCGTTTAACATATTTAAGTTAGTTAACCTTCTTGAACGTAATGAAGTTGGCTTAAGGCCGTGGCGGCATAACGACAGTGCATTTAGAAGAATTCCGTAGTCTTATATTTAGGTATAAAACCGATTTTGTTGTATATACGCATTTAGCAATCGATATCGAAATGCTTCAAATCATTAGTTTAACATATTTAAGTTAATTAACCTTCTTTAACGTATTGAAGTTGATATAAAGCCATGGCGGCATAACGACAGTATATTTGGAAGAATTCGGTAGTCTTATATTTATGTAAAACGTCGATTTTGTTGTATATACACAGTTAGCTATCGATATCGAAATGCTTCAAATCATTCGTTTAACATATTTTAGTTAGTTAACCTTCTTTAACGTAATGAAGGTCATATAAAGCCATGGCGGCATAACGACAGTGCATGCAGAAGAATTCCGTAATCTTATATTTAGGTATAAAGTCGATTTTGTTGTATATACGCATTTAGCAATCGATATCGTAATGCTTCAAATCATTAGTTTAACATATTTAAGTTAATTAACCTTCTTTAACGTATTGAAGTTGATATAAAGCCATGGCGGCATAACGACAGTATATTTGGAAGAATTCGGTAGTCTTATATTTATGTAAAACGTCGATTTTGTTGTATATACACAGTTAGCTATCGATATCGAAATGCTTCAAATCATTCGTTTAACATATTTTAGTTAGTTAACCTTCTTTAACGTAATGAAGGTCATATAAAGCCATGGCGGCATAACGACAGTGCATGCAGAAGAATTCCGTAATCTTATATTTAGGTATAAAGTCGATTTTGTTGTATATACACATTTAGCAATCGATATCGAAATGCTTCAAATCATTAGTTTAACATATTTAATTTAAAGTTAACCTTCTTTAACGTTCTGTAGTTGGCATATACCCGATGGCGGCATAACGGCAGTGCTTTTGGGAAGAATTCCTTTATCTTATATTTAGGTGTAAAGTCGATTTTCTTGTATTTACACATTTAGCTATCGATATCGAAATGCTTCAAATCATTGGTTTAACATATTTAAGTTAATAAACCTTTTTTAAATTTTAAACTGAAGTTTACATAAAGCCATGGCGGCATAACGGCAGTATATTAAGAATTCCGTTATCTTATATTTAGGTATAAAGTCGATTTTGTTGTATATACACATTTAGAAATTCGATATCGAAATGCTTCAAATCATTAGTTTAACATATTTAAGTTAGTTAACCTTTTTTAAACGAAATTAAAGGGTTGATATAAAGCCATGGCGGCATAACGACAGTGCATTTGGAAGAATTCCGAAAGTCTTATATTTAGGTATAAAGTCGACTTTCTTGTTTATACACATTTAGCTATCGATATCGAAATGTTTCAAATCATTAGTTTAACATATTTAAGTTAATTAACCTTCTTTAACGTATTGAAGTTGATATAACGCCATGGCGGCATAACGAGAGTACATTTGGAAGAATTCCTTAGTCTTATATTTATGTAAAAAGTCGATTTTCTTGTATATACACATTTAGCGATCGATTTCGAGATGCTTCAACTCATTAGTTTAACATATTTATGTTAATAAACCTTCTTTAACGTTCTGTAGTTGCATATAGCGATGGCGGCATAACGGCAGTGCATTAGAAGAATTCCGTTATCTTATATTTAGGTGTAAAGTCGATTTTCTGGTATTTACACATTTAGCAATCGATATCGAAATGCTTCAAATAACTGGTTTAACATATTTAAATTAATAAACCTTCTTTATCTTACTGAAGTTTACATAAAGCAATAACGGCATAACGGCAGTATATTTATATGAATTCCGTTATCTTATATTTAGGTATAAAGTCGATTTTGTTGTACATACACATTTAGCATTCGATATCGAAATGCTTCAAATCATTAGTTTAACATATTTAAGTTAGTTAACCTTCTTTACTGTAATGAAGGTGATATAAAGCCATGGCGGCATAACGACAGTGCATTTAGAAGAATTCCGTAATCTTATATTTAGGTATAAAGTCGACTTTCTTGTTTATACACATTTAGCTATCGATATCGAAATGTTTCAAATCATTAGTTTAACATATTTAAGTTAATTAACTTTCTTTAACGTATTGAAGTTGATATAACGCCATGGCGGCATAACGAGAGTACATTTGGAAGAATTCCTTAGTCTTATATTTATGTAAAAAGTCGATTTTCTTGTATATACACATTTAGCGATCGATTTCGAGATGCTTCAACTCATTAGTTTAACATATTTATGTTAATAATCCTTCTTTAACGTTCTGTAGTTGGCATATAGCGATGGCGGCATAACGGCAGTGCATTAGAAGTATTCCGTTTTCTTATATTTAGGTGTAAAGTCGATTTTCTTGTATTTACACATTTAGCAATCGATATCGAAATGCATCAAATAACTGGTTTAGCATATTTAAGTTAATTAACCTTCTTTATCTTACTGAAGTTTACATAAAGCAATAACGGCATAACGGCAGTATATTTATATGAATTCCGTTATCTTATATTTAGGTATAAAGTCGATTTTGTTGTACATACACATTTAGCAATCGATATCGAAATGCTTCAAATCATTAGTTTAACACATTTAAGTTAGTTAACCTTCTTTACCGTAATGAAGGTGATATAAAGCCATGGCGGCATAACGACAGTGCATTTAGAAGAATTCCGTAATCTTATATTTAGGTATAAAGTCGATTTTGTTGTATATACGCATCTAGCAATCGATATCGAAATGTTTTAAATCATTAGTTTACAATATTTAAGTTAATTAACCTTCTTTAACGTATTGAAGTTGAAATAAAGCCATGGTGGCATAACGACAGTGCATTTAGAAGAATTCCGTAATCTTATATTTAGGTATAAGGTCGATTTTGTTGTTTATACACATTAGCAATCGATATCGAGATGGTTCACTCATTAGTTTAACATATTTAATTTAAAATTAACCTTATTTTTCCTACTGAAGTGTACGCAAAGCCATAACGGTAAAAAGGGCAGTGCATTTGGAAGAATTCCGTAATCTTATATTAGGTATAAAGTCGATTTTCTTGTAAATACACATTTAGCTATCGATATCGAAATGCTTCAAATCATTAGTTTAACATATTAAGTTAATAAACATTTTTTAGCATACTGAAGTCTACATAAAGCCATAACGGTATAACGGCAGTGCATTTAAAAGAATTCCGTAATGCTATAATTTTATATTTAGGTAAAAAGTCGATTTTCTTGTATATACACATTTAGCTATCGATATCGAAATGCTTCAAATCATTAGTTTAACATATTAAGTTAATAAACATTTTTTAGCATACTGAAGTCTACATAAAGCTTAACGGTATAACGGCAGTGCATTTAGAAGAATTCCGTATCTTTTTTATTTAGGTAAAAGTCGATTTTTTGTAATACACATTTAGCATCGATATCGAAATGCTTCAAATCATTAGTTTAACATATTTAAGTTAGTTAACCTTCTTTACGTAATGAAGGTGATATAAAGCCATGGCGGCATAACGACAGTGCATTTAGAAGAATTCCGTAATCTTATATTTAGGTATAAAGTCGACTTTCTTGTTTATACACATTTAGCTATCGATATCGAAATGTTTCAAATCATTAGTTTAACATATTTAAGTTAATTAACTTTCTTTAACGTATTGAAGTTGATATAACGCCATGGCGGCATAACGAGAGTACATTTGGAAGAATTCCTTAGTCTTATATTTATGTAAAAAGTCGATTTTCTTGTATATACACATTTAGCGATCGATTTCGAGATGCTTCAACTCATTAGTTTAACATATTTATGTTAATAATCCTTCTTTAACGTTCTGTAGTTGGCATATAGCGAGGGCGGCATAACGGCAGTGCATTAGAAGAATTCCGTTTTCTTATATTTAGGTGTAAAGTCGATTTTCTTGTATTTACACATTTAGCAATCGATATCGAAATGCTTCAAATATGGTTTACATATTTAAGTTAATTAACCTTCTTTACTTCTGAGTTGCATAAGCATGCGGCATAACGGCAGTATTAAGAATTCCGTTATCTTATATTTAGGTTAAAGTCGATTTTTTGTATTTACACATTTAGCAATCGATATCGAAATGCTTCAAATATGGTTTAACAATTTAATTAATAAACCTTCTTTACTTATGAAGTTTAATAAAGCCATGCGGCATAACGGCAGTATTTAAGAATTCCGTTATCTTATATTTAGGTAAAAGTCGATTTTGTTGTAATACCATTTAGCATTCGATATCGAAATGTTTTAAATCATTAGTTTAAAATTTAAGTTATTAACCTTCTTTACGTATTGAAGTTGAATAAAGCCATGGGGCATAACGACAGTGCATTTAGAAGAATTCCGTAATCTTATATTTAGGTATAAGGTCGATTTTTGTTTATACACATTAGCATCGATATCGAATGTTTCTCATTAGTTTAACATATTTAAGTTAATTAACCTTTTTCTATTGAAGTGTAAAGCCATGCGGATAAGGAGTCATTTGGAAGAATTCCTTATCTTATATTAGTAAAAGTCGATTTTCTTGTAATACACATTTAGCATCGATTTCGAATGCTTCAATCATTAGTTTAACATATTTAGTTAATAAACCTTTTTTACTCTGAGTTCATAAGCATGCGGATAACGGCAGTGCATTAAAGAATTCCGTTATCTTTTTTATTTAGGTAAAAAGTCGATTTTCTTGTATTTACACATTTAGCATCGATATCGAAATGCTTAAATATGGTTTAACATATTAATTAATAAACCTTTTTACTTACTGAAGTTTACATAAAGCATAACGGCATAACGGCAGTAATTTATATGAATTCCGTTATCTTATATTTAGGTATAAAGTCGATTTTGTTGTACATACACATTTAGCATTCGATATCGAAATGCTTCAAATCATTAGTTTAACATATTTAAGTTAGTTAACCTTCTTTACTGTAATGAAGGTGATATAAAGCCATGGCGGCATAACGACAGTGCATTTAGAAGAATTCCGTAATCTTATATTTAGGTATAAAGTCGACTTTCTTGTTTATACACATTTAGCTATCGATATCGAAATGTTTCAAATCATTAGTTTAACATATTTAAGTTAATTAACTTTCTTTAACGTATTGAAGTTGATATAACGCCATGGCGGCATAACGAGAGTACATTTGGAAGAATTCCTTAGTCTTATATTTATGTAAAAAGTCGATTTTCTTGTATATACACATTTAGCGATCGATTTCGAGATGCTTCAACTCATTAGTTTAACATATTTATGTTAATAATCCTTCTTTAACGTTCTGTAGTTGGCATATAGCGAGGGCGGCATAACGGCAGTGCATTAGAAG
Source organism: Bactrocera correcta (assembly GCA_027475135.1). Classification (NCBI taxonomy): domain Eukaryota; kingdom Metazoa; phylum Arthropoda; class Insecta; order Diptera; family Tephritidae; genus Bactrocera; species Bactrocera correcta. The sequence continues at coordinate 72,213 of JAPZAG010000034.1, read as the reverse complement.
TATTCCGTTTTCTTATATTTAGGTGTAAAGTCATTTTCTTGTATTTACACATTTAGCAATCGATATCGAAATGCATCAAATAACTGGTTTAGCATATTTAAGTTAATTAACCTTCTTTATCTTACTGAAGTTTACATAAAGCAATAACGGCATAACGGCAGATATTTATATGAACTCCGTTATCTTATATTTAGGTATAAAGTCGATTTTGTTGTACATACACATTTAGCAATCGATATCGAAATGCTTCAAATCATTAGTTTAACACATTTAAGTTAGTTAACCTTCTTTACCGTAATGAAGGTGATATAAAGCCATGGCGGCATAACGACAGTGCATTTAGAAGAATTCCGTAATCTTATATTTAGGTATAAAGTCGATTTTGTTGTATATACGCATCTAGCAATCGATATCGAAATGTTTTAAATCATTAGTTTACAACATTTAAGTTAATTAACCTTCTTTAACGTATTGAAGTTGAAATAAAGCCATGGTGGCATAACGACAGTGCATTTAGAAGAATTCCGTAATCTTATATTTAGGTATAAGGTCGATTTTGTTGTATATACACATTAGCAATCGATATCGAGATGGTTCTGCTCATTAGTTTAACATATTTAAGTTAAATAACCTTATTTTTCCTACTGAAGTGTACGCAAAGCCATAACGGTATAAAGGCAGTGCATTTGGAAGAATTCCGTAATCTTATATTAGGTATAAAGTCGATTTTCTTGTAAATACACATTTAGCTATCGATATCGAAATGCTTCAAATCATTAGTTTAACATATTAAGTTAATAAACATTTTTTAGCATACTGAAGTCTACATAAAGCCATAACGGTATAACGGCAGTGCATTTAAAAGAATTCCGTAATGCTATAATTTTATATTTAGGTAAAAAGTCGATTTTCTTGTATATACACATTTAGCTATCGATATCGAAATGCTTAAAATCATTAGTTTAACATATTAAGTTAATAAACATTTTTTAGCATACTGAAGTCTACATAAAGCTTAACGGTATAACGGCAGTGCATTTAGAAGAATTCCGTAATGCTATAATTTTATATTTAGGTAAAAAGTCGATTTTCTTGTATATACACATTTAGCTATCGATATCGAAATGCTTCAAATCATTAGTTTAACATATTTAAGTTAGTTAACCTTCTTTAACGTAATGAAGGTGATATAAAGCCATGGCGGCATAACGACAGTGCATTTAGAAGAATTCCGTAATCTTATATTTAGGTATAAAGTCGACTTTCTTGTTTATACACATTTAGCTATCGATATCGAAATGTTTCAAATCATTAGTTTAACATATTTAAGTTAATTAACTTTCTTTAACGTATTGAAGTTGATATAACGCCATGGCGGCATAACGAGAGTACATTTGGAAGAATTCCTTAGTCTTATATTTATGTAAAAAGTCGATTTTCTTGTATATACACATTTAGCGATCGATTTCGAGATGCTTCAACTCATTAGTTTAACATATTTATGTTAATAATCCTTCTTTAACGTTCTGTAGTTGGCATATAGCGAGGGCGGCATAACGGCAGTGCATTAGAAGAATTCCGTTTTCTTATATTTAGGTGTAAGTCGATTTCTTGTATTTACACATTTAGCAATCGATATCGAAATGCATCAAATAACTGGTTTAGCATATTTAAGTTAATTAACCTTCTTTATCTTACTGAAGTTTACATAAAGCAATAACGGCATAACGGCAGTATATTTATATGAACTCCGTTATCTTATATTTAGGTATAAAGTCGATTTTGTTGTACATACACATTTAGCAATCGATATCGAAATGCTTCAAATCATTAGTTTAACACATTTAAGTTAGTTAACCTTCTTTACCGTAATGAAGGTGATATAAAGCCATGGCGGCATAACGACAGTGCATTTAGAAGAATTCCGTAATCTTATATTTAGGTATAAAGTCGATTTTGTTGTATATACGCATCTAGCAATCGATATCGAAATGTTTTAAATCATTAGTTTACAACATTTAAGTTAATTAACCTTCTTTAACGTATTGAAGTTGAAATAAAGCCATGGTGGCATAACGACAGTGCATTTAGAAGAATTCCGTAATCTTATATTTAGGTATAAGGTCGATTTTGTTGTATATACACATTAGCAATCGATATCGAGATGGTTCTGCTCATTAGTTTAACATATTTAAGTTAAATAACCTTATTTTTCCTACTGAAGTGTACGCAAAGCCATAACGGTATAAAGGCAGTGCATTTGGAAGAATTCCGTAATCTTATATTAGGTATAAAGTCGATTTTCTTGTAAATACACATTTAGCTATCGATATCGAAATGCTTCAAATCATTAGTTTAACATATTAAGTTAATAAACATTTTTTAGCATACTGAAGTCTACATAAAGCCATAACGGTATAACGGCAGTGCATTTAAAAGAATTCCGTAATGCTATAATTTTATATTTAGGTAAAAAGTCGATTTTCTTGTATATACACATTTAGCTATCGATATCGAAATGCTTAAAATCATTAGTTTAACATATTAAGTTAAAAAACCCATTTTTTAGCATACTGAAGTCTACATAAAGCTTAACGGTATAACGGCAGTGCATTTAGAAGAATTCCGTAATGCTATAATTTTATATTTAGGTAAAAAGTCGATTTTCTTGTATATACACATTTAGCTATCGATATCGAAATGCTTCAAATCATTAGTTTAACATATTTAAGTTAGTTAACCTTCTTTAACGTAATGAAGGTCATATAAAGCCATGGCGGCATAACGACAGTGCATGCAGAAGAATTCCGTAATCTTATATTTAGGTATAAAGTCGATTTTGTTGTATATACATATTTAGCAAACGATATCGAGATGCTTCAACTCATTAGTTTAACATATTTAACATAATAAACCTTCTTTAACGAACTCAAGTTGGCATAAAGCTATGGCGGCATAACGGCAGTGCATGTAGAAGAATTCCGTTATCTTATATTTAGGTGTAAAGTCGATTTTCTTGTATTTACACATTTAGCAATCGATATCGAAATGCATCAAATAACTGGTTTAGCATATTTAAGTTAATTAACCTTCTTTATCTTACTGAAGTTTACATAAAGCAATAACGGCATAACGGCAGTATATTTATATGAATTCCGTTATCTTATATTTAGGTATAAAGTCGATTTTGTTGTACATACACATTTAGCAATCGATATCGAAATGCTTAAAATCATTAGTTTAACACATTTAAGTTAGTTAACCTTCTTTACCGTAATGAAGGTGATATAAAGCCATGGCGGCATAACGACAGTGCATTTAGAAGAATTCCGTAATCTTATATTTAGGTATAAAGTCGATTTTCTTGTTTATACACATTTAGCTATCGATATCGAAATGCTTCATATCATTAGTTTAACATATTTAAGTTAATTAACCTTCTTTAACGTATTGAAGTTGATATAACGCATGGCGGCATAACGAGAGTACATTTGGAAGAATTCCTTAGTCTTATATTTATGTAAAAAGTCGATTTTCTTGTATATACACATTTAGCGATCGATTTCGAGATGCTTCAACTCATTAGTTTAACATATTTTTGTTTATAAACCTTCTTTAACGTTCTGTAGTTGGCATATAGCGATGGCGGCATAACGGCAGTGCATTAGAAGAATTCCGTTATCTTATATTTAGGTGTAAAGTCGATTTTCTTGTATTTACACATTTAGCAATCGATATCGAAATGCATCAAATAACTGGTTTAGCATATTTAAGTTAATTAATCTTCTTTATCTTACTGAAGTTTACATAAAGCAATAACGGCATAACGGCAGTATATTTATATGAATTCCGTTATCTTATATTTAGGTATAAAGTCGATTTTGTTGTACATACACATTTAGCAATCGATATCGAAATGCTTCAAATCATTAGTTTAACACATTTAAGTTAGTTAACCTTCTTTACCGTAATGAAGGTGATATAAAGCCATGGCGGCATAACGACAGTGCATTTAGAAGAATTCCGTAATCTTATATTTAGGTATAAAGTCGATTTTGTTGTATATACGCATCTAGCAATCGATATCGAAATGTTTTAAATCATTAGTTTACAATATTTAATTTAAATTTAAAACCTTCTTTAACGTATTGAAGTTGAAATAAAGCCATGGTGGCATAACGACAGTGCATTTAGAAGAATTCCGTAATCTTATATTTAGGTATAAGGTCGATTTTGTTGTTTATACACATTAGCAATCGATATCGAGATGGTTCAACTCATTAGTTTAACAAATTTAAGTTAATTACCCTTATTTTTCCTACTGAAGTGTACGCAAAGCCTTAACGGTATAACAGCAGTGCATTTGGAAGAATTCCGTAATCTTATATTAGGTATAAAGTCGATTTTCTTGTAAATACACATTTAGCTATCGATATCGAAATGCTTCAAATCATTAGTTTAACATATTAAGTTAATAAACATTTTTTAGCATACTGAAGTCTACATAAAGCCATAACGGTATAACGGCAGTGCATTTAAAAGAATTCCGTAATGCTATAATTTTATATTTAGGTAAAAAGTCGATTTTCTTGAATATACACATTTAGCTATCGATATCGAAATGCTTCAAATCATTAGTTTAACATATTAAGTTAATAAACATTTTTTAGCATACTGAAGTCTACATAAAGCTTAACGGTATAACGGCAGTGCATTTAGAAGAATTCCGTAATGCTATAATTTTATATTTAGGTAAAAAGTCGATTTTCTTGTATATACACATTTAGCTATCGATATCGAAATGCTTCAAATCATTAGTTTAACATATTTAAGTTAGTTAACCTTCTTTAACGTATTGAAGTTGAAATAAAGCCATGGTGGCATAACGACAGTGCATTTAGAAGAATTCCGTAATCTTATATTTAGGTATAAGGTCGATTTTGTTGTATATACACATTAGCAATCGATATCGAGATGGTTCAACTTATTAGTTTAACATATTTAAGTTAATTAACCTCATTTTTCCTACTGAAGTGTACGCAAAGCCATAACGGTATAACGGCAGTGCATTTGGAAGAATTCCGTAATCTTATATTAGGTATAAAGTCGATTTTCTTGTAAATACACATTTAGCTATCGATATCGAAATGCTTCAAATCATTAGTTTAACATATTAAGTTAATAAACATTTTTTAGCATACTGAAGTCTACATAAAGCCTTTACGGTATAACGGCAGTGCATTTAGAACAATTCCGTAATGCTATAATTTTATATTTAGGTAAAAAGTCGATTTTCTTGTATATACACATTTAGCTATCGATATCGAAATGCTTCAAATCATTAGTTTAACATATTTAAGTTAGTTAACCTTCTTTAACGTAATGAAGGTCATATAAAGCCATGGCGGCATAACGACAGTGCATGCAGAAGAATTCCGTAATCTTATATTTAGGTATAAAGTCGATTTTGTTGTATATACATATTTAGCAAACGATATCGAGATGCTTCAACTCATTAGTTTAACATATTTAAGTTAATAAACCTTCTTTAACGAACTCAAGTTGGCATAAAGATATGGCGGCATAACGGCAGTGCATGCAGAAGAATTCCGTTATCTTATATTTAGGTGTAAAGTCGATTTTCTTGTATTTACACATTTAGCAATCGATATCGAAATGCATCAAATAACTGGTTTAGCATATTTAAGTTAATTAACCTTCTTTATCTTACTGAAGTTTACATAAAGCAATAACGGCATAACGGCAGTATATTTATATGAATTCCGTTATCTTATATTTAGGTATAAAGTCGATTTTGTTGTACATACACATTTAGCAATCGATATCGAAATGCTTCAAATCATTAGTTTAACATATTTAAGTTAGTTAACCTTCTTTACCGTAATGAAGGTGATATAAAGCCATGGCGGCATAACGACAGTGCATTTAGAAGAATTCCGTAATCTTATATTTATGTATAAAGTCGATTTTCTTATAATACACATTTAGCTATCGATAACGAAATGCTTCAAATCATTAGTTTAACATATTTAAGTTAATTAACCTTCTTTAACGAACGGATGTTGGCTTAAAGCCATGGCAGTGAATTCGATTTTCTTGTATATACACATTTAGCAATCGATATCGAAATGTTTTAAATCATTAGTTTACAATATTTAAGTTACCTAACCTTCTTTAACGTATTGAAGTTGAAATAAAGCTATGGTGGCATAACGACAGTGCATTTAGAAGAATTCCGTAATCTTATATTTAGGTATAAGGTCGATTTTGTTGTATATACACATTAGCAATCGATATCGAGATGGTTAAACTCATTAGTTTAACATATTTAAGTTAATTAACCTTATTTTTCCTACTGAAGTGTACGCAAAGCCATAACGGTATAACGGCAGTGCATTTGGAAGAATTCCGTAAACTTATATTAGGAATAAAGTCGATTTTCTTGTAAATACACATTTAGCTATCGATAACGAAATGCTTCAAATCATTAGTTTAACATATTTAAGTTAATTAACATTCTTTAACGAACAGAAGTTGGCTTAAAGCCATGGCGGCATAACGGCAGTGCATTTAGAAGAATTCCGTAATCTTATATTTATATATTAAGTCGATTTTGTTGTATATACACATTTAGCAATCGATAATGAAATGCCTCAAATCATTAGTTTAACATATTTAAGTTAGTTAACCTTCTGTTTAGGCCAGCGCCTAATTTCTTTTTACCACCCCTAGTGAGTGTATAACAAACCATTGCCAGTTAGCTGTTAATAGTTTTCACTCAACGGTTAACAGCTTTCACTCAACTGGCAATGGTTTCGTTGAAATTCCCGGTTAGCAAGCGATTCTGCTTATCAGCTTGACGCACTTTTTTCTAGAGAGCGATTCGGAGAAGACGTCGTCCACCGGCCACCACAACCAGCATCACCATAAATGTAAGTAATTTCTGGTAATTATCAAGTAATAAAAATAAAAATCTTAAACATTTTCAATTTGGTTATATGAAACACAAACGTTGTGGTTTTATTCATTAAATATTCTTGTTTTCCCGCTTTTTTTCATATTCTCAACGATCGACGCATCGTCCATAAATTGACTCGTCGACCGTTCGAGATATATTCATGGTCCTTCGAGCCGGATAAAAACAAATATATTTTTCATCAGTTTTTTTGGCACTGTACACCAACGGAAAATTAACACGAGCAAGTTTCCTCAAAATACCAATTGGAAGTCACGAGGCTCTGCACATTAACACAAACGATAAAAACAAATATATTTTTCATCAGTTTTTTTGGCACTGTACACCAACGGAAAATTAACACGAGCAAGTTTCCTCAAAATACCAATTGGAAGTCACGAGGCTCTGCACATTAACACAAACGAGGCGCTGCACACCAACGGACCATAAAACCGATCTCTGTTGCACAAATACAAACGAGGCGTTGCACTCCAACGGACACATATCACCGATTCTTGTATCACTTCCCACCAACGCAGGAAAACCAGGTACGTGATTGCTTTAATATCACTTGGATGCCAATCGTTTTTTTTAAAAAAAAAAAGGAAGATATACATATATAAAAATAGTTGGTTTAATTTATTGGTGACAAATCGTTTATAAAAGTGACAAAGTGACTAGTGTTTTTAGTGTTTCAGTGGAATAATTACAAAAGCAAAATCATCCGTAAGTGCACGGTTACGTTTACCGGATTTTGTGCGGTAATATTTTTTTTTTCTCTCATATACATATCACTTGCGGCACTAATTTTTTGATTTTTATCATCTTTTCGATTCTGTGCGGTAATACTTTTTCACCTATTTTCACATATCACTTACGGCACTAATTTTTTTGATTTTTATCATTTTTTCGATTTTGTGCGGTAATACTTTTTCACATATTTTCACATATCACTTACGGCACTAATTTTTTTGATTTTTATCATTTTTTCGATTTTATGCGGCAATACTTTTTACATATTTTCACATATCACTTACGGCACTGATTTTCTTTTGATTCTTTCTCTATTTGTTGAAGAAATTTCTGTTTTTGTTTCTTTTTTTCACTGAGACACTGCACTTTTTTCACCTTTAAACACTTTTATTTAACAAATTGATTTTCGTCGGCGTATCTTGGGTGGCGAGCCATATAAAGTGGCATCTTTATACATACGCACGTACGACTACACATATATATTCTCGTTTTTTTGTTGGCAGTGGTGTGCTGCAATTCATATATATATTAAATAAAGTACCAAAGCCAGATATACTGCGATATCGGCTACTATAGTTAAAAATTTTGTTTGCTAAAATATATCGAATAAACTAAATATTATTGACCAGCCAGATATATTGCGATATCGGCTACTATAGTTAAAAATTTTGTTTGCGCTCCACTGTGTCAAACTTAGCAGTTTTTAGTGACTATTGCATGTCTGCATTCTCCGCTGGATTTCAGGTAGATTGTGTCTACACAGATTTCTCTAAAGCCTTTGATAAAGTTTCACACAATATTCTAATTAAAAAATTATCATCTCTAGGATTTCACTCGGTCTTCCTGCAGTGGATTAAATCATATCTGCAAAACAGACGATGCGTTGTCAGTGTCGATGGAGTGTCATCTGATTCATTCATTGCGTCTTCGGGAGTCCCACAAGGAAGCGTCTTGGGTCCACTTCTCTTTGTGCTGTTTATCAATGACATTTCCTGTTGCTTCTCTTTCGCTAACTATCTGTTATATGCAGATGACCTAAAAATTTTTGCAATAATCAAAAACACACAAGATGTACTCAAACTTCAATGTGATATTGATACTTTTCATAATTGGTGCATGAAATCGAAGCTTTTTCTGAACCTCGATAAATGCTCACAGATCTCTTTTGGTAGGGGACGCAACATCCTATCTTCCAGCTACAATATTTCTAACTGCGTCCTAAAATGCGTTACTGAAATCAAAGATCTTGGGGTAATCTTTGACAACAGATTTTCTTTCAGTAATCACATCAACTATATCACTTCAAAAGCATTTTCTGTACTCGGCTTTGTCCGTCGAAATTCTACAAATTTTTCCGACCCCTACACGTTAAAATTACTGTACACATGTTTTGTGCGGTCCATTTTGGAGTATGCAGTGTTTATTTGGAGACCATATTGCATATCGTCAATTAACAGGATCGAGCGTGTCCAAAAGATCTTTCTTAAATATGCTCTCCGCTCCTTAAAGTTTGTTGACCCATTACCATCGTATACATCGCGTTTATTGCTGATACATCTTAAATTACTGGATAATCGAAGGTCCGTTCTCTCCCTTTCATTTGTCTTCAATGTAATTAACGGAGGTATTGACTGTCCCTATTTATTAGCGAAACTTAACTTCAATGCTCCCCAGCGTTGTCTCAGGTCCATTTCCCCATTTTATTACAAAAAGGAAAGCACTAATTTTGCTGAATATGCTCCCCTCAAGAGGGCTATGCGTGAGTTTAACTCGATTTCCGAGAAAGTTCTTCTTGATTTCTCTCACACTAAGGATTCCTTCATTAATACCCTCAATTCTGTTTTTTAGTTTAAGTTATCTATTCATATTATTGTAATTTTAATTATTCTAGAATTCTAATATGCATCCTAGTTTTCATTAGTCTGTAAGAATTAATGTTCATAGACTTTACTAAATAAATAAATAAATATATCCAATAAATTAAATATTATTGACTAGCCAGATATATTGCGATATCGGCTAAAACAGTCAAAAAATTTTTTCTTTTTCCTATTTTCTTGTTTGGCTGGCAGTGGTGTGCTGCAAATAAAAATCTACAATAGTGGGGAATTATTTCCAAAACGATTCCCATATTCTTTAGATCAAAGTCTGCTCAGTCTTGAGTATTACTCTATTCCTTTAAATTTAAATTTGAATTTTCAATTCTTCTTGTCACTTATATCGAAACCATGGAAGCTTTCATGCGCTTAGTAGACTACGTTGTCGAATACGAGTCTGAATTCAGTGCTGCATCAAAGGACATCTCGAAGAACGCTCTTGTGATGCAACAAGACGAGCTGAGAGAGATGTGGTGCAAAGCGAAAGCTGCCCATGACGACCTCAACAGCAAAGGGGACATGTCCTCAAAGGACTATGCCCTTATTAAAAAAAAATTCAAGCTAGGTGGGCATTGCATGGGGGCAATGAAGGATATGTCTGAGATCCTCTCAACCCCCAAAGACACCGAAAAATCTGCTGAGGTAGACAGTAACCACTCCCTTCCGCCTTGCGATACGGATGTTTTCAAAGTAGACTACCTTTCATGGCCAACATTCCGGGATATGTTCACGGCCGTATACATCAAAAGCACGCGCCTGTCACCTGTTGAGAAATTATATCATCTCAACAAAAAGACACAAGGGGAGGCGAAGGCTATTGTATCAAAATGCCCGCTAACAAATGATGGCTTTGCAATGGCGTGGAAGGGATTGACTGATATGTACGAGAATGAGCGAATTCTTGTCGAAACCCAAGTCGACATACTGCTCGACTTACCGTCAATCGACAAGGAGTGCTCAAGCTCGATAAAGTGGCTACAGCGGGAGATCAACAGCTGCATCTCCTGCCTGACAGCCAATAAAGTGGACATTGGGAACTGGGACCCAATCATAATCCGCATTTGTTCTAAGAGACTGCCACAGGCAACATTGGCCCTATGGGAACAGTCTGTAAAGAACAAGACCAAGACGTCGAAGTGGGAGGAATTGGACAACTTCCTCACGGATAGATACCGTGATTTGGAGGCAATAGAACGTGCCAAGAAATCGTCCAATTCCGTAAAGCCTGTCAGTGCACCCACACAGAATAAATACAACAACAATAGCCATCAGAACAGACTCGGCGCCTTCCAAGTAAGCGTTGAGAAATCGACATGTCTGATGTGCAAAAGTGCAGATCACAAATTAAGATCTTGCCCCATATTTCTTAACATGGCACCAGCGGACAGAATCAAGTTTACTAAGCGCAACAATCGCTGCATCAATTGCCTCGGCTTTGGGCATTTAGTGTCGCAATGCACCAGTGCATTCAACTGCAGCACGTGCCACGCGAGGACAGTGCAGCCTAGCAGCCAAAGAGGCTCATCTACGCCATCGGACGAGATTCCGTCTACGTCCAGGCAAGCGCAGCAGAAGCGCGACTTCAACAAGACGAAAGGCAAGCCAACGACTCAAGTACAGTCGTGCTTCGCTAACAGCGACAAAGGTGTCTTGTTAGGAACGGCACAAATAAATATAAAGTACAGCGGCGTTACCTATGCCGCAAGAGCACTCATCGACTCCGGGTCAGAGTGCTCTTTCATCACAGAAAGGCTGAAGCGTAGAATCAACTTGCCAGTGCGGAAGATAAATGCCCAGGTGTCCGGCATCAACAACACCGTATCTGCGCAAGTGAAGGAAGCATGTAGTGTCGAGTTGCGGTAACAATTGACCCACTTGTATTAATCACAACGAACATGATGGTTCTGCCGAAATTAACGGGAAACTTGCCGACTTGCCATATTAGCGCACTAACTCGGCAGGCTTTCCCAGCTCTCACGTTGGCGGATAAGAGGTTCTTCGTCAATGAACCCGTGGACGTCATACTCGGTGGTGACGTCTATCCCCAGATTATGCTGGATGGTTTACGCAAGAACGTGCTGGGATCACTCCTTGCGCAAGAGACCGTGTTCGGTTGGATAGTCACAGGGCGTGCTAATACAATTAAGCCAACCAACACTTGCGTCTCGTATTACAACGAAATATCGCTGGAAAAGCGGTTAGCTTCGTTCTGGGAGTTGGAAGAGATGTCCAAGGAGCGGAAGTTAAGCGAGGAGGACAGGTATTGCGAAGAGCTCTATAAGAAGACAACGAAGCGAAATGAAGACGGGAAGTACGTTGTATCGCTACCATTCAGAAAACACTATCCGGTCAACATTAGTCTAGGTAGTTCCTTAAAGATTGCGTACTCCCAGTTTTATCGCAATGAAGCTCGGTTGTCCAGAGACGAAAACCTGCAAAAAGAATACAATAGAGTGTTAAATGAATATGTTGAGCTGGGTCATATGGCAAAGATACATACCAATCAAACGGCCGACTCTAGTGACAACTATTACCTGCCTCACCACGCCGTAAAGAAGGAAGAGAGCACATCGACAAAGGTGCGTGTGGTGTTCAATGCATCGCAAGCGACTTCAAACGGCACTTCGCTGAATGACATCCTTCTCCCCGGTCCAGTTCTTCAGGCAGATCTGACCATTTTAATTCTGCGATGGCGATTATTTAAATATGTCTTCAATAGCGATATTGAGAAGATGTATCGCCAAATCCTGTTGAAAGCTGATCAAACGAAGTACCAGCGAATCGTTTTCCGCAACCATCCGACCGAACAAACCAATATTTTTGAATTGAAGACGGTGACGTTCGGAATCAACTGCGCTCCTTATCTGGCAATAAGGACGTTACTCCAATTAGCTGACGACGTGGAAAGCTCACTACCAGTAGCCTCGAACATACTCAGGAAGTGCATGTATGTTGATGATGTCTTAGCAGGTGGACACTCTATAGAGGCTGCAACTAAAGCTAGGAATGAGATTAAAACAGCATTGGAGTCGGCAGGTTTCCCATTAAGAAAATGGACAGCCAACTGTGGGAAAATTTTACAAGGCCTTCCAAAAGACCACTTGCTTAACAAGGAGTTTTTAGACTTCGAAGACACAAGTGATGTCAAGGCTCTTGGGATAAGATGGAATGCGCATACTGACTTCTTTTATTTCAAAACAAAACCCATACTCAGCCCAGAATCGTATACAAAGAGAGCTATCCTCTCAGATATCGCCAAGCTATTTGACCCATTAGGATGGCTAGCGCCGATAATAGTCACGGCCAAAATGATAATGCAACATATTTGGTTAGAAGGAACACAATGGGACGAGGTTGTTTCTCCTACCACATTGGATCGTTGGAATACATTCTTGGACAACCACCGGTACATAAATAACATAAAAATTCTACGATGGGTCCACTTTTCGCCAACGGACGATGTGTCAATTCATGGTTTCTGCGATGCATCAGAGAAAGCATACGCAGCAACGGTCTACCTGCGCGTAAGGACAAGCAACGAAGTTTTCGTCAGCCTACTATTGGCAAAAACCAGAGTAGCGCCTGTCAAAACTGTATCTTTACCACGTCTGGAACTATGCGGCGCCGTATTACTGGCCGAAACAGTTGAATCTGTCGTCAGCAACCTGGAGCTGACTCATCTCAACCTTAAACTATGGACGGATTCGACCATCGTTCTCGCATGGATTCGCAAGCCATCATGTTCATGGTCAACGTTTGTATCCCATCGAGTGACGAAAATTATAGAAAAGGTTGGCAACGCAAATTGGAACCATGTCGATTCAGGATCTAACCCCGCAGACTTAGCCAGTCGGGGACTTATGGCACAGGATTTGGTGGAAAACACCTTGTGGTGGCAGGGACCTTCTTGGCTGCAAGAAGATCAATGCAAATGGCCATTACAACAAAACGACTACGAGACGACAATAGAGGAAAAACAGGTACGTGTACATGCTTGTACAACTATACAGGGGAATTCTAACGACATTCTTGACCGTTTTTCTAGTTTGCCGAGAGCTTTGAGAGTGTTATCATACGTTATGAGATTCTCTCAAAGAACTCATCCAAACACAAAGGCTTCTTTTCAACAAAAGTCTTGCTTAATTTCATCCGAAGAAATTAAAGCAACGACAAGACGTTTGATAATAAATACGCAGAAGCAGAAATATGGTCAAGAGTATGGTTGTTTGAAATCCGCTAAGCCCATCGATGCAAAAAGTGAAATCCTCTCTCTTAATCCATTCCTCGATAAAGATGAAGTGATGAGAACTGGTGGCCGTCTCAGTGCGTCTCTCGATTTGTCATACAATGAGCGCCATCCAATTATCCTTCCATACAACTGCGTATTATCTCGTCTAATAATCCAGTTTATCCATCAAGTCTCTTTGCATGGAGAAAATCAGCTGATGTTACGGCTATCGCGAGCTCAGTATTGGATTCCAAGGGTGAAAAACTTGATTCGATCCATCATCCACAACTGTAAGACGTGCACGATCTTCAAAAAACGTGCTCAGACGCAACTCATGGGTGCACTTCCGTCCGAACGATCCACATTTTCACGCGCTTTTACCAATACGGGGATAGATTTCGCGGGTCCGTTTGAAATAAAAAGCTACCGTGGAAGAGGATGCCGTGTATCCAAAGGGTATGTCTGCCTGTTTGTCTGTTTTACAACAAGGGCCATCCACCTGGAGGCCACTACCGATTTATCAACACAGTCATTTTTAGCAGCTCTCTCTAGATTCGTTTCTAGAAGAGGTTGCCCTAAGAATATTTATTCTGACAATGGTACGAACTTCGTTGGAGCATCGAGATCCCTAAGGTCCGAACTTAAAGCCTTCATAGCCGATGCTCGCAACAATGCTATCTCAAGGTATAGCCACCAAGCTCTTACATGGCATTTCATACCTGCTGCAGCTCCTCATATGGGCGGACTTTGGGAAGCAGGTGTGAAAAGCTTTAAGAGTCACTTTCGGAAGGTTGCGTCTGGGCACAAATACACTCTTGAAGAGTTTAACACACTCTTATGCCGAATTGAGTCTTGCCTTAATTCGCGACCATTAAGCCCAGCCTCAAACGAACCTACCGATTTGGAGCCACTTACTCCAGGACATTTTTTGGTCGGCGGACATCTGATGGCCCCACCAGAACCGGATATAAATGAAAGCAGTGCCTCTATCGTAAATAGATGGCAAAAACTTAAGGCACTACATCAATCCTTCTGCAAAAGGTGGAAAACCGAATACCTAAATGAAATGCAGAAGCGCATTAAGTGGAAACATTCCAAAACAAATTTAAAGACAGGTGACCTTGTCGTCATCAAGGAAGACAATTTGTCACCGAACGAGTGGAGATTGGGTAGGATTGTCAACATACACCCAGGTGCTGATACCCGAGTGCGAGTAGTTGACATTATCACCGAAAAAGGCCAAGTTACAAGACCGCTTGCCAAATTGGTCTTACTACTACCCTACGAGGAGGAGAACTTGGATGCACACCCTACTCAACACAACCGTCCCCCAGCCACATCGGAAGCCTAGCTTTCCGACACACTTACTATGATCTCACAAAAAATCAATTCAGTCAAAAATTAGATATGGTCCTTTGCTCACAACTTTTACTACAATAAGTAGTAAAGTGAACAAATAAGTACAGATATATATGTAATTCAATAACTTTCATAGTTATTTTGCTCACTTTTCAAAGTGGCAGATTTTTTTTTCAGATTTTTATATTATATTTATATTATATTATATTTCTTTACTCTATTTGTTTGTTTGTTGCATAAGTCTTAGCGTTTTTATATATAGTTTTTTCATCTCACATACTGTCAATGTTATGTCGAAAATAGCATAAATTAGTCTTAACTGAACATATTTATAAACAAAATGCACATTAATTTTGAGCTAAAACTATTTAATGATTGATTCTTCACTTTTATCTAATGAGTCTTACAAATTGTAATTCACCCTCTTTATTCCATGCCAGATCACAATTATTTTGCTCACTTTTCAAAGTGGCAGACTTTTTTTTCAGATTCTTACAAAACGGTTAGATCAACAATAAGCAGATAATTCTTAAGCTTAATAATTCACAAGTCACAAAAATCAATACATTCAAAAATTAAATAAATATATAATAAATATTTTATACACTCAAGGCATGTATTTTTCACGTCATTTAATGGTTGTGTTATTATATCAACTTACCCCCAACGTTGCCTTCCTTACGTGCAGCTTTCCATCCCTTGAGCCATGGCGTGTTGGTGGATGCTTCCAGCGATTGGCACGAATGCAGCAGCAGCTGGATTGTGACCGAGCTTCTTGATGGATGAGGATACTTCTAGATTTCCCCATAACCATCAAGACAGTTCCTTTTGTTTCAGTCTGTATGATATCAATAGGACACGAGAATACAGCCACCTTAGCATTTTCTGCTGCTGTTACATCACCTTCAACAAAACGCTTAAAGACCATGCCATGCACAACTTCGGATTTGCCCGAACCGCTACCCAGAATTTTACAAACACGTATATTATCTACGTTAAATGTGCCTTCGTTGGGCAATATGGCAACACATGCTTTTGCTACCAATTCGGTAAGAAATTCCTCTTGTCCGTATTGTTTTGACATGATGGCGGCTTTAAGGCACTCAATAACTTTGTTGACATCACGATAGTCCTCGATTTCATGACAAACAAGTTTAGGCAGAATTTCCAAAGCCTTCTCTAAGGCTTTCTCATAACCATAAGTTTTGCAGCTGGATGTTCCTCATCCAACTCCTGCATAATGGTACCAGCATCACTTGTTACAAATTGTTTCTCAATGTGATTTATCACCATTTTAAATCTGTAATAAAAAGGAAAATATTTAAATAAACCAGCGAATTTCATTATAGTCATCTACTTACCTTTTCACCCGGCTGTCAAATATCTCTGCGCACGTGCCCACACATAACCAAAATGCGGAATGTCAATCATGACATACGGTGATGCCATGCCGTCAGTTTTTAATTCGCCTTAAAAACTTTTTACAACAGTGAATCTAAAACTGTTGTCTCTCAGACTTTTGCTAGCAAATAGCTAAGTTGCAAACCGAAAGTCTCCTTCTACAGCAGCACATGTATGCATTGCCCTTGAATTTACTGAGCAAGAAGTATTTTAATGACAAGTAAGAGTTGAATATATTTACATTTTCGTTGGTGGCAGGTCACTTTGTCGAAAACATACGACAAATAAAACAATAACGATAACATAAATTTGATGCTAAAAGCAAAAATGTTTTTTATTTAATTATTATTTGCAACACTATGGTAAGGTAAGGCAGTTCACACCACATAAGGCCGCCTACACACTATGGTAATGTAAGGCAGTTCACACCACATAAGGCCGCCTCCACACTATGCAATATATGTATAATATAATTTATGCACTTTTTCTCGCCACCCAATCAGTTGTAGATAATATTCCAAACAACACAAAATCGTCAACAAATTCATTCCAGAAAGATGACTCGCTACAGTAGCTTGAAGAAGACCGCGGCGCTGCACCCAAACAGGTACCCGCTTTCTTGCACGCTGTGCAAGGGAAAGCATCCATTGCGGCTCTGCTCGTCCTTCCGGGCCAAGACACCGGAGGAGCGCCTACGGGAGGCACTCATCGGAAAATATTGCATAAATTGCCTCGCGGTCAACCACCGTCAGCGAACTGCCCCAGCGACGCACGGTGCCGGCGCTGCAACGAAAAGCACCACACGATGCTCCACATCGGCGAAAATACCCGTCGCCGCCCCGCAGTGCCTCAAATCCAATCATGGAGCGAACAAATAAGTTCCGATGATGCCCTCTCCATTGATGCAACCAGAACCGGAGGAAGGAGAACTCCTTGAAACCGGAGCGGAAACACGGCCTTTCCGCCCATCACAGCGAGGGGAAACGGAAACCCGGACTTTCCGCCCCCTTCTGCAACATGAACGTCGCGGACACAAACGCCGTCTGCGCCGTCGCCAAGCGCACAACCCGGCCAGACTGGAGACCAGGTCTCTCCAGCTGAACCGGGCTAGCTCCTTCAGAGCCGGGCTAACAAATCGAGCCGGCATAGTGGCTCATTCCTTGCTGCCAACGACAGCCATCTTACCGACGGCGGTAGTGAAGATCGAGGCAGGAGGACGCCTACACTTAATCAGGGCGCTCATAGACGCATGCGCCCCTACGTCGCTAATTGCGCGCGACCTAGCAGGAGAATTGAAACTAGAGCAGACGCATATCGGCGGTCAACGCGGCTGCCTTGTAGTACTGCGAGGCAGACACGGGACAAATACCCGCATATCAACACACGTAAGGACGTTGAACGGCTATATGCACATCAGCCCGACCACCACGTTGGACTCCGACCTAGCAGCCCCATACACACACATCAAGCTGGCGGATCCAAATTTCTATAAGTCATCGCCGATACGCTTGGTGCTCGGCGCGGATGTGTATTCCCGCATCATGACCCAACAGGTCATGCCACAAAAATTTGGGCAGCTCCTCCTAAAATTAATCTATTTTAGTATTTTATTTTTTTAACTTATTCTATTGTTTTTTTTTTGAATTCCTACTTAGAATTAGTATTGTTTTTTGGTTTTTAAAAAAAAAAAAAAAAAATATAATTATAATAATGAAGAAATGAACGTAAACTATTTTCTATTTAGCTGTACTCATATTGTACCATAAATTTGTATATCGTTATGGTGGCCGATGGACATTTAATTTTTTTTTTTGTTGCTCACCGCAAGGGGGCCGGTATGTTTAGGCCAGCGCCTAATTTCTTTTTACCACCCCTAGTGAGTGTATAACAAACCATTGCCAGTTAGCTGTTAATAGTTTTCACTCAACGGTTAACAGCTTTCACTCAACTGGCAATGGTTTCGTTGAAATTCCCGGTTAGCAAGCGATTCTGCTTATCAGCTTGACGCACTTTTTTCTAGAGAGCGATTCGGAGAAGACGTCGTCCACCGGCCACCACAACCAGCATCACCATAAATGTAAGTAATTTCTGGTAATTATCAATTAATAAAAATAAAAATCTTAAACATTTTCAATTTGATTATATGAAACACAAACGTTGTGGTTTTATTCATTAAATATTCTTGTTTTCCCGCTTTTTTTCATATTCTCAACGATCGACGCATCGTCCATAAATTGACTCGTCGACCGTTCGAGATATATTCACCTTCTTTACCATAATGAAGGTGATATAAAGCCATGGCGGCATAACGACAGTGCATTTAGAAGAATTCCGTAATCTTCTATTTAGTTATAAAGTCGATTTTTTTGTATATACGCATCTAGCAATCGATATCGAAATGCTTTTAATCATTAGTTTACAATATTTAAGTTAATAAACCTTCTTTAACGAACGGAAGTTGGCTTAAAGCCATGGCGGCATAACGGCAGTGCATTTAGAAGAATTCCGTAATCTTATATTTATGTATAAAGTCGATTTTCTTATAATACACATTTAGCTATCGATAACGAAATGCTTCAAATCATTAGTTTAACATATTTAAGTTAATTAACCTTCTTTAACGAACGGATGTTGGCTTAAAGCCATGGCAGTGCATTTAGAAGAATTCCGTAATCTTATATTTATATATTAAGTCGATTTTGTTGTATATACACATTTAGCAATCGATAATGAAATGCTTCAAATCATTAGTTTAACATATTTAAGTTAATTAACCTTCGTTATCTTGCTGAAGTTTACATAACGGTATAACAACAGTGCATTTGGAAGAATTCCGTAAACTTATATTTAGGTAAAAAGTCGATTTTCTTGTATATACACATTTAGCTATCGATATCGAAATGCTTCAAATCATTCGTTTAACATATTTAAGTTCGTTAACCTTCTTTAACGTAATGAAGGTGATATAAAGCCATGGCGACATAACGACGGTGCATTTAGAAGTATTCCGTAATCTTATATTTATGTATAAAGTCGATTTTCTTGTATATACACATTTAGAAATCGATATCGAAATGCTTCAAATCATTAGTTTAATATATTTAAGTTGGTTAACCTTCTTTAACGTATTGAAGGTGATATAAAGCCATGTCGGCATAACGGCAGTGCATTCAGAAGAATTCCGTAATCTTATATTAGGTATAAAGTCGATTTTCTTGTATTTACACATTTAGCTATCGATACCGAAATGCTTCAAATCATTAGTTTAACATATTTAAGTTAACTAACCTTCTTTATCTTACTGAAGTTTACATTAAGCCAAAAGGGTATAACGGCAGTGCATTTGGAAGAATTCCGTAATCTTATATTAAGGTAAAAAGTCGATTTTCTTGTATATACAAATTTAGCTATCGATATCGAAATGCATCAAATCATTCGTTTAATATATTTAAGTTAGTTAACCTTCTTGAACGTAATGAAGTTGGCTTAAGGCCATGGCGGCATAACGACAGTGCATTTAGAAGAATTCCGTAGTCTTATATTTAGGTACAAAGCCGATTTTGTTGTATATACGCATTTAGCAATCGATATCGAAATGCTTCAAATCATTAGTTTAACATATTTAAGTTAATTAACCTTCTTTAACGTATTGAAGTTGATATAAAGCCATGGCGGCATAACGACAGTATATTTGGAAGAATTCGGTAGTCTTATATTTATGTAAAACGTCGATTTTCTTGTATATAAACATTTAGCTATCGATATCGAAATGCTTCAAATCATTAGTTTAACATATTTAAATTAGTTAACCTTCTTTAACGTAATGAAGGTGATATAGAGCCATGGCGGCATAACGACAGTGCATTTAGAAGAATTCCGTAATCTTATATTTAGGTATAAAGTCGATTTTCTTGTATATACACATTTAGCAATCGATATCGAAATGCTTCAAATCATTAGCTTAACATATTTAAGTTAATTAACCTTCTTTAACGTATTGAAGTTGATATAAAGCCATGGCGGCATAACGACAGTACATTTGGAAGAATTCCGTAATCTTATATTTAGGTATAAAGTCGATTTTGTTGTATATATGCATTAAGCAATCGATATCGAAATGCTTCAAATAACTGGTTTAACTTATTTAAGTTAATAAAACTTCTTTAACGAACTGAAGTTAACATAAGGCCATAACGGCATAACGGCAGTGCATTTAGAAGAATTCCGTTATCGTGTATTTATGTACAAAGTCGATTTTCTTAAATATTCACACTTAGCAATCGATATCGAAATGCTGCAAATCATTAGATTAACATAATTAAGTTAACTAACCTTCTTTATCTTACTGAAGTTTACATAAAGCCATAACGGCATAACGGCAATATATTTATATGAATTCCGTTATCTTATATTTAGGTATAAAGTCGATTTTGTTGTATATACGCATCTAGCAATCGATATCGGAAAGCTTCAAATCATTAGTTTAACATATTTAAGTTAATAAACCTTCTTTAACGAGCGGAAGTTGGCTTAAAGCCATGGCGGCATAACGGCAGTGCATTTAGAAGAATTCCGTAATCTTATATTAGGTATAAAGTCGATTTTCTTGTATATACACATTTAGCTATCGATATCGAAATGCTTCAAATCATTAGTTTAACATATTAAGTTAATAAAAATTTTTTAGCATTCTGAAGTCTACATAAAGCCTTAACGGTATAACGACAGTGCATTTAGAAGAATTCCGTAATGCTATAATTTTATATTTAGGAAAAAAGGGTCGATTTTTTTGTATATACACATTTAGCTATCGATATCGAAATGCTTCAAATCATTCGTTTAACATATTTAAGTTAGTTAAGCTTCTTTAACGTAATGAAGGTCATATAAAGCCATGGCGGCATAACGACAGTGCATGCAGAAGAATTCCGTAATCTTATATTTAGGTATAAAGTCGATTTTGCTGTATATACGCATTTAGCAATCGATATCGAAATGCTTCAAATCATTAGTTTAACATATTTAAGTTAATAAACCTTCTTTAACGTATTGAAGTTGATATAAAGCCATGGCGGCATAACGACAGTACATTTGGAAGAATTCCGTAGTCTTATATTTAGGTATAAAGTCGATTTTCTGGTATATATGCATTAAGCAACCGATATCGAAATGCTTCAAATAACTGGTTTAACATATTTAAATTAATAAACCTTCTTTAACGAATTGAAGTTGGCTTAAGGCCATGACGGCATAACGGCAGTGCATTAGAAGAATTCCGTAATCTTATATTTAGGTATAAAGTCGATTTTCTTGTTTATACACATTTAGCTATCGATATCGAAATGCTTCAAATCATGAGTTTAACATCTTTAAGTTAATTAACCTTCTTTAACGTATTGAAGTTGATATAACGCCATGGCGGCATAACGAGAGTACATTTGGAAGAATTCCTTAGTCTTATATTTATGGAAAAAGTCGATTTTCTTGTATATACACATTTAGCGATCGATTTCGAGATGCTTCAACTCATAAGTTTAACATATTTATGTTAATAAACCTTCTTTAACGTTCTGTAGTCGGCATAAAGCGATGGCGGCATAACGGCAGTGCATTAGAAGAATTTCGTTATCTTATATTTAGGTGTAAAGTCGATTTTCTTGTATTTACACATTTAGCAATCGATATCGAAATGCATCAAATAACTGGTTTAGCATATTTAAGTTAATTAACCTTCTTTATCTTACTGAAGTTTACATAAAGCAATAACGGCATAACGGTAGTATATTTATATGAATTCCGTTATCTTATATTTAGGTATAAAGTCGATTTTGTTGTACATACACATTTAGCTATCGATATCGAAATGCTTCAAATCATTCGTTTAACATATTTAAGTTAGTTAACCTTCTTTAACGTAATGAAGGTCATATAAAGCCATGGCGGCATAACGACAGTGCATGCAGAAGAATTCCGTATTCTTATATTTAGGTATAAAGTCGATTTTGTTGTATATACATATTTAGCAAACGATATCGAGATGCTTCAACTCATTAGTTTAACATATTTAAGTTAATAAACCTTCTTTAACGAACTGAAGTTGGCATAACGCTATGGCGGCATAACGCCAGTGCATGTAGAAGAGTTCCGTTATCTTATATTTAGGTGTAAAGTCGATTTTGTTGTATATACACATTAGCAATCGATATCGAGATGGTTCAACTCATTAGTTTAACATATTTAAGTTAATTAACCTTATTTTTCCTACTGAAGTGTACGCAAAGCCATAACGGTATAACGGCAGTGCATTTGGAAGAATTCCGTAATCTTATATTAGGTATAAAGTCGATTTTCTTGTAAATACACATTTAGCTATCGATAACGAAATGCTTCAAATCATTAGTTTAACATATTTAAGTTAATTAACCTTCTTTAACGAACGGAAGTTGGCTTAAAGCCATGGCGGCATAACGGCAGTGCATTTAGAAGAATTCCGTATTCTTATATTTATATATTAAGTCGATTTTGTTGTATATACACATTTAGCAATCGATAATGAAACGCCTCAAATCATTAGTTTAACATATTTAAGTTAGTTAACCTTCTTTACTATAATGAAGGTGATATAAAGCCATGGCGGCATAACGACAGTGCATTTAGAAGAATTCCGTAATCTTATATTAGGTATAAAGTCGATTTTGTTGTATATACGCATCTAGCAATCGGGATCGAAATGTTTTTAATCATTAGTTTACATATTTAAGTTAATAAACCTTCTCTAACGAACGGAAGTTGGCTTAAAGCCATGGCGGCATAACGGCAGTGCATTTAGAAGAATTCCGTAATCTTATATTTATGTATAAAGTCGATTTTCTTATAATACACATTTAGCTATCGATAACGAAATGCTTCAAATCATTAGTTTAACATATTTAAGTTAATTAACCTTCTTTAACGAACGGAAGTTGGCTTAAAGCCATGGCGGCATAACGGCAGTGCATTTAGAAGAATTCCGTAATCTTATATTTATATTTTAAGTCGATTTTGTTGTATATACACAATTAGCAATCGATAATGAAATGCCTCAAATCATTAGTTTAACATATGTAAGTTAGTTAACCTTCTTTACCATAATGAAGGTGATATAAACCCATGGCGGCATAACGACAGTGCATTTAGAAGAATTCCGTAATCTTATATTTAGGTATAAAGTCGATTTTGTTGTATATACGCATCTAGCAATCGGGATCGAAATGTTTTTAATCATTAGTTTACAATATTTAAGTTAATAAACCTTCTTTAACGAACGGAAGTTGGCTTAAGGCCATGGCGGCATAACGACAGTGCATTTAGAAGAATTCCGTAGTCTTATATTTAGGTATAAAGCCGATTTTGTTGTATATACGCATTTAGCAATCGATATCGAAATGCTTCAAATCATTAGTTTAACATATTTAAGTTAATTAACCTTCTTTAACAATTGAAGTTGATATAAAGCCATGGCGGCATAACGACAGTATATTTGGAAGAATTCGGTAGTCTTATATTTATGTAAAACGTCGATTTTCTTGTATATACACATTTAGCAATCGATATCGAAATGCTTCAAATCATTAGCTTAACATATTTAAGTTAATTAACCTTCTTTAACGAACGGAAGTTGGCTTAAAGCCATGGCGGCATAACGACAGTACATTTGGAAGAATTCCGTAATCTTATATTTAGGTATAAAGTCGATTTTGTTGTATATATGCATTAAGCAATCGATATCGAAATGCTTCAAATAACTGGTTTAACATATTTAAGTTAATAAAACTCCTTTGACGAACTGAAGTTAACATAAAGCCATAACGGCATAACGGCAGTGCATTTAGAAGAATTCCGTTATCGTGTATTTATGCACAAAGTCGATTTTCTTAAATATTCACACTTAGCAATCGATAACGAAATGCTGCAAATCATTAGATTAACATAATTAAGTTAACTAACCTTCTTTATCTTACTGAAGTTTACATAAAGCCATAACGGCATAACGGCAGTATATTTATATGAATTCCGTTATCTTATATTTAGGTATAAAGTCAATTTTGTTGTACATACACATTTAGCAATCGATATCGAAATGCTTCTTATCATTAGTTTAATATATTTAAGATAGTAAACCTTCTTTAACGTAATGAAGGTGATATAAAGCCATGGCGGCATAACGGCAGTGCATTTAGAAGAATTCCGTTATCGTATATTTATGTATAAAGTCGATTTTCTAGTATATACACATTTAGCAATCGATATCGAAATGCTTCAAATCATTAGTTTAATATATTTAAGTTAATTAACCTTCGTTATCTTGCTGAAGTTTACATAAAGCCATAACGGTATAACACCAGTGCATTTGGAAGAATTCCGTAAACTTATATTTAGGTAAAAAGTCGGTTTTCTTCTATATACACATTTAGCTATCGATATCGAAATGCTTCAAATCATTCGTTTAACATATTTAAGTTCATTAACCTTCTTTAACGTAATGAAGGTGATATAAAGCCATGGCGACATAACGACAGTGCATTTAGAAGTATTCCGTAATCTTATATTTATGTATAAAGTCGATTTTCTTGTATATACACATTAAGCAATCGATATCGAAACGCTTCAAATCATTAGTTTAATATATTTAAGTTCGTTAACCTTCTTTAACCTATTGAAGGTGATATAAAGCCATGGCGGCATAACGACAGTGCATTTAGAAGAATTACGTAATATTACATTTATGTATAAAGTCGATTTTCTTGTATATACACATTTAGCAATCGATATCGAAAAGCTTCAAATCATTAGTTTAACATATTTAAGTTAATAAACCTAACGGCACTGCATTTGGAAGAATTCCGTAGTCTTATATTTAGGCATAAATTCGATTTTCTTGTATATACACATTGGGCTATCGATATCGAAATGCTTCAAATAACTGGTTTAGCATATTTAAGTTAATTAACCTTCTTTATCTTACTGAAGTTTACATAAAGCCATCACGGCATAACGGCAGTATATTTATATGAATTCCGTTATCTTATATTTAGGTATAAAGTCGATTTTGTTGTACATACACATTTAGCAATCGACATCGAAATGCTTCAAATCATTAGCTTAACATATTTAAGTTAATAAACCTCCTTTAGCGAACTGAAGTTGACATAAAGCCATAATTCCATAGTCTTATATTTAGGGATAAAGTCGATTTTCTTAAATATTCACATTTAGCAATCGATATCGAAATGCTTCAAATCATTAGTTTAACATATTTAAGTTAATTAACCTTCTTTAACGAACGAAAGTTGGCATAAAGCCATTACGGCATAACGGCAGTGCATTTAGAAGAATTCCGTAATCTTATATTTAGGTATAAAATCGATTTTGTTGTATATACACATTTAACAATCGATATCGAAATGCTTCAACTCAATCGTTTAACATATTTAAGTTAGTTAACCTTCTTTATCGTAATGAAGGTGATATAAAGCCATGGCGGCATAACGGCACTGCATTTGGAAGAATTCCGTAGTCTTATATTTAGGCATAAATTCGATTTTCTTGTATTTACACATTTAGCATTCGATATCGAAATGCTTCAAACCATTAGCTTAACATATTTAAATAATTAGCCTTCTTTACAAAAGCCATAACGGCATAACGGCAGTATATTTGGGTAATTTCCGTAATCTTTTATTTAGGTATAAAATCGATTTTCATGTATATACACATTTAGCAATCGATATCGAAATGCTTCAGCTCATTAGTTTAACATATTTAAGTTAATAAACCTTCTTTAACGATCTGAAGTGGGCATATAGCCTTGGAGGCATAACTGCAGTGCACGTAGAAGAATTCCATAATCTTATATTTAGGTATAAAGTCGATTTTCTTGTATATACATATTTAGCAATCGATATCGAAATGCTTCAAATCATTAGTTTAACATATTAAGTTAATAAACATTTTTTAGCATACTGAAGTCTACATAAAGCCTTAACGGTATAACGGCAGTGCATTTAGAAGAATTCCGCAATGTTATAATTTTATATTTAGGTAAAAAGTCGATTTTCTTGTATATACACATTTAGCTATCGATATCGAGATGATTCAAATCATTAGTTTAACATATTTAGGTTAATTAACCTTCTTTAACGAACTGAAGTTGGCATAAAGCTATGGCGGCATAACGCCAGTGCATGTAGAAGAATTTCGTTATCTTATATTTAGGTGTAAAGTCGATTTTGTTGTATATACACATTAGCAATCGATATCGAGATGGTTCAACTCATTAGTTTAACATATTTAAGTTAATTAACCTTATTTTTCCTACTGAAGTGTACGCAAAGCCATAACGGTATAACGGCAGTGCATTTGGAAGAATTCCGTAATCTTATATTAGGTATAAAGTCGATTTTCTTGTAAATACACATTTAGCTATCGATAACGAAATGCTTCAAATCATTAGTTTAACATATTTAAGTTAATTAACCTTCTTTAACGAACGGAAGTTGGCTTAAAGCCATGGCGGCATAACGGCAGTGCATTTAGAAGAATTCCGTAATCTTATATTTATATATTAAGTCGAGTTTGTTGTATATACACATTTAGCAATCGATAATGAAATGCCTCAAATCATTAGTTTAACATATTTAAGTTAGTTAACCTTCTTTACCATAATGAAGGTGATATAAAGCCATGGCGGCATAACGACAGTGCATTTAGAAGAATTCCGTAATCTTATATTTAGGTATGAAGTCGATTTTGTTGTATATACGCATCTAGCCATCGGGATCGAAATGTTTTTAATCATTAGTTTACAATATTTAAGTTAATAAACCTTCTCTAACGAACGGAAGTTGGCTTAAAGCCATGGCGGCATAACGGCAGTGCATTTAGAAGAATTCCGTAATCTTATATTTATGTATAAAGTCGATTTTCTTATAATACACATTTAGCTATCGATAACGAAATGCTTCAAATCATTAGTTTAACATATTTAAGTTAATTAACCTTCTTTAACGAACGGAAGTTGGCTTAAAGCCATGGCGGGATAACGGCAGTGCATTTAGAAGAATTCCGTAATCTTATATTTATGTATAAAGTCGATTTTCTTGTATATACACATTTAGCAATCGATATCGAAATGCTTCAAATCATTAGTTTAATATATTTAAGTTAATTAACCTTCGTTATCTTGCTGAAGTTTACATAAAGCCATAACGGTATAACACCAGTGCATTTGGAAGAATTCCGTAATCTTATATTTAGGTAAAAAGTCGGTTTTCTTCTATATACACATTTAGCTATCGATATCGAAATGCTTCAAATCATTCGTTTAACATATTTAAGTTCGTTAACCTTCTTTAACGTAATGAAGGTGATATAAGTCCATGCCGACATAACGACAGTGCATTTAGAAGTATTCCGTAATCTTATATTTATGTATAAAGTCGATTTTCTTGTATATACACATTTAGCAATCGATATCGAAACGCTTCAAATCATTAGTTTAATATATTTAAGTTCGTTAACCTTCTTTAACCTATTGAAGGTGATATAAAGCCATGGCGGCATAACGACAGTGCATTTAGAAGAATTACGTAATATTATATTTATGTATAAAGTCGATTTTCTTGTATATACACATTTAGCAATCGATATCGAAAAGCTTCAAATCATTAGTTTAACATAATTAAGTTAATAAACCTTCTTTAACGAACGGAAGTTGGCTTAAAGCCATGGCGGCATAACGGCAGTGCATTTAGAAGAATTCCGTAATCTTATATTTATGTATAAAGTCGATTTTCTTGTAAATACACATTTAGCTATCGATATCGAAATGCTTCAAATCATTCGTTTAGCATATTTAAGTTCGTTAACCTTCTTTAACGTAATGAAGGTGATATAAAGCCATGGCGGCATAACGACAGTGCATTTAGAAGAATTCCGTAATCTTATATTTAGGCATAAAGTCGATTTTCTTAAATATTCACATTAAGCAATCGATAACGAAATGCTTCAAATCATTAGTTTAACATATTTAAGTTAATTAACCTTCTTTAACGAACTGAAGTTAACATAAAGCCATAACGGCATAACGGCAGCGCATTTGGGAGAATTCCGTAATCTTATATTTAGGTAAAAAGTCGATTTTCTTGTATATAAATATTTAGCTATCGATATCGAAATGCTTTAAATCATTCGTTTAACATATTTAAGTTCGTTAACCTTCTTTAACGTAATGAAGGTGACATAAAGCCATGGCGGCATAACGACAGTGCATTTAGAAGAATACCGTAATCTTATATTTAGGCATAAATTCAATTTTTTTGTATATACACTTTTAGCTATTGATATCGAAATGCTTCAAGTCATTAGTTTAACATTATAAGTTAATAAACATTTTTTAGCATACTGAAGTCTACATAAAGCATTAACGGTATAACGGCAGTGCATTTAGAAGAATTCCGTAATGTTATAATTTTATATTTAGTTATAAAGTCGATTTTCTTGTATATATACATTTCGCAATCGATATGGAAATGCTTCAGATAACTGGTTTAACATATTTAAGTTAATAAACCTCCTTTAGCGAACTGAAGTTGACATAAAGGCATAACGGCACTGCATTTGGAAGAATTCCGTAGTCTTATATTTAGGCATAAATTCGATTTTCTTGTATATACACATTGGGCTATCGATATCGAAATGCTTCAAATAACTGGTTTAGCATATTTAAGTTAATTAACCTTCTTTATCTTACTGAAGTTTACATAAAGCCATCACGGCATAACGGCAGTATATTTATATGAATTCCGTTATCTTATATTTAGGTATAAAGTCGATTTTGTTGTACATACACATTTAGCAATCGACATCGAAATGCTTCAAATCATTAGCTTAACATATTTAAGTTAATAAACCTCCTTTAGCGAACTGAAGTTGACATAAAGCCATAATTCCATAGTCTTATATTTAGGCATAAAGTCGATTTTCTTAAATATTCACATTTAGCAATCGATATCGAAATGCTTCAAATCATTAGTTTAACATATTTAAGTAAATTAACCTTCTTTAACGAACGAAAGTTGGCATAAAGCCATTACGGCATAACGGCAGTGCATTTAAAAGAATTCCGTAATCTTATATTTAGGTATAAAATCGATTTTGTTGTATATACACATTTAACAATCGATATCGAAATGCTTCAAATCATTCGTTTAACATATTTAAGTTAGTTAACCTTCTTTAACGTAATGAAGGTGATATAAAGCCATGGCGGCATAACGGCAGTGCATTTGGAAGAATTCCGTAATCTTAGATTAGGTATAAAGTCGACTTTTTTGTATATACACATTTAGCTATCGATATCGAAATGCTTCAAATCATTAGTTTAACATATTAAGTTAATAAACATTTTTTAGCATTCTGAAGTCTACATAAAGCCTTAACGGTATAACGGCAGTGCATTTAGAAGAATTCCGCAATGTTATAATTTTATATTTAGGTAAAAAGTCGATTTTCTTGTATATACACATTTAGCTATCGATATCGAAATGCTTCAAATCATTCATTTAACATATTTAAGTTAGTTAACCTTCCGTAATCTTAAATTTATGTATAAAGTCGATTTTGATGTATATACACATTTAACAATCGATATGGAGATGGTTCAACTCATTAGTTTAACATATTTAAGTTAATAAACCTTCTTTAACGAACTGAAGTTGGCATAAAGCTATGGCGGCATAACGGCAGTGCATGTAGAAGAATTCCGTAAGCTTATATTTAGGTATAAAGTCGATTTTCTTGTATTTACACATTTAGCAGTCGATATCGAAATGCATCAAATAACTGGTTTAGCATATTTAAGTTAATTAACCTTCTTTATCTTACTGAAGTTTGCATAAAGCAATAACGGCATAACGGCAGTATATTTATATGAATTCCATTATCTTATATTTAGGTATAAAGTCGATTTTGTTGTACATACACATTCAGCAATCGATATCGAAATGCTTCAAATCATTAGTTTAACATATTTAAGTTAGTTAACCTTCTTTACCGTAATGAAGGTGATATAAAGCCATGGCGGCATAACGACAGTGCATTTAGAAGAATTCCGTAATCTCATATTTAGGTATAAAGTCGATTTTGTTGTATATACGCATCTAGCAATCGATATCGAAATGTTTTAAATCATTAGTTTAACATATTTAAGTTAATTAACCTTCTTTAACGTATTGAAGTTGATATAAAGCGATGGCAGCATAACGAGAGTAGATTTGGAAAAATTCCGTAATCTTATATTTAGGTATAAAGTCGATTTTGTTGTATATACACATTTAGCAATCGATATCGAAATGCCTTAAATCATTAGTTTAACATATTTAAGTTAATTAACCTTCTTTATCTTACTGAAGTTTACATAAAGCCAAAACGGTATAACGGCAGTGCATTTGGAAGAATTCCGTTATCTTATATTTAGGTAAAAAGTCGGTTTTCTTCTATATACACATTTAGCTATCGATATCGAAATGCTTTAAATCATTCGTTTAACATATTTAAGTTAGTTAACCTTCTTTAACGTAATGAAAGTAATATAGAGCCATGGCCGCATAACGACAGTGCATTTAGAAGAATTCCGTATTCTTATATTTAGGTATAAAGTCGATTTTCTTGTATATACACATTTAGCAATCGATATCGAAATGCTTCAAATCATTAGTTTAACATATTTAAGTTAATTAACCTTCTTTAATGAACGGAAGTTGGCATAAAGCCATTACGGCATAACGGCAGTGCATTTAGAAGAATTCCGTAATCTTATGTTTAGGTATAAATTCGATTTTCTCGTATATACACATTTAGCAATCGATAACGAAATGCTTCAAATCATTAGCTTAAGTATTTAAGTTAATTAACCTTCTTTATCAGACTGAAGTTTACATAAAGCCATAACGGTATAACGCCAGTGCATTTGGAAGAATTCCGTAAACTTATATTTAAGTATAATGTCGAATTTGTTGTATATACACATTTAGCAATCGATATCGAGATGCTTCAAATCATTAGTTTAACATATTTAAGTTAACTAACCTTCTTTTTCTTACTGAAGTTTACGTAAAGGCATAACGGTATAACGGCAGTGCATTTTGTAGAATTCCGTAATCTTATATTTAGGTATAAAGTCGATTTTGTTGTATATACACATTAAGCAATCGATATTGAGATGGTTCAACTCATTTGTTTAGATTATCTAACCAATTCTTAATGTTCGACCCACCTCGTTTCAATAAATTAGACACTAGAGCGTTAGCCAAGTTGAAACAAATAGTTGACTATTGCCAAGCGCCTGGTAGGAATAGAAGAAAGATTGAAGACTTTCCTGAGAGCTCTTTAAATTATCTAACCAATGCTTTATGCTTGACCCACTTCCTTCAAATCGTTTACCGCCTAGAGCGTTATCAAAAGTGAACAAAAATGTGACTAATGCCAAGCGCCTGGTAGGAGTAGAAGAAAGATAGAAGGTTTTCTCAAGAGGTCTTTAAATTATCTAACCATTGTTTTATGTTTGACCCACCTCGTTTCAATAGGTTAGCCATTAGAGCGTTAGCAAAGTTGAAACAAAAATGTGACTATTGCCAAGCCCCTGAAAGGAGTAGAAGAAAGATTGAAGACTTTCCTGAAAGCGCTTTAAATTATCTAACCAATGTTTTATGTTTGACCCACCTCGTTCAAATAGTTTACCCGCTAGAGCGTTATCAAAAGTGAAACAAAAATGTGACTATTGCTGAGCCCCTGGTAGGAGTAGAAGAAAAATTGAAGACTTTCCTGAGAGCTCTTTAAATTATCTAACCAATGCTTTATGTTTGACTCACCTAGTTTAAATAGTTTACCCGCTAGAGCAATAATATAAGTGAAACAAAAATGTTACTATTGCCGAGCCCCTGGTAGGAGTAAAAGAAACACTTTCCTGAGAGCTCTTTAAATTATCTAACCAATGCTTTATGTTTGACCCACCTCGTTCTAATAGTTTAGCCGCTAGAGCGTTATCAACGTTGAAACAAAAATGTGACTATTGCCAAGCGCCTGGTTAGAGCAGAAGAAAGATTGAAGACTTTCCTGAGAGCTTTTTAAATTATCTAACCATTGCTTTATGTTCGACCCACCTCGTTTCAATAGTTTAGCCATTAGAGCGTTAGCAAAGTTGAAACAAAAATGTGACTATTTTCAAGCCTATGGTAGGAGTAGAAGAAAGAGTGAAGATTTTCCTAAAGGCTTTTTAAATTATCTATTTAATGTTTTATGTTTGACCCACCTCGTTCCAATAGTTTAGCCGCTAGAGCGCTAGCAAAGTTGAAACAAAAATGTGACTATTGCCAAGCCCCTGATAGGAGTAGAAGAAAGATTGAAGATTTTCCTGAAAGCGCTTTAAATTATCTAACCAATGTTTTATGTTTGACCCACCTCCTTCCAATAGTTTAGCCGCTAGAGCGCTAGCAAAGTTGAAACAAAAATGTTGCTATTGCCGAACCCCTGGTAGGAGTAGAAGAAAAATTGCGGACTTTCCTGAGAGCTCCTTAAATTATCTAACCAATGCTTTATGTTTGACCCACCTCGTTCTAATAGTTTAGCCGCTAGAGCGTTAGCAAAGTTGAAACAAAAATGTGACTATTACCAAGCCCCTGATAGGAGTAGAATAAAGACTGAAGACTTCTTTGAGAGCTCTTTAAATTATCTAACCAACGCTTTATGTTTGACCCACCTCATTTCAATAATTTAGCCGCTAGAGCATTAGCAAAGTTGAAACAAAAATGTGACTATTGCCGAGCCCCTGGTAGGAGTAGAAGAAAAATTGCGGACTTTCCTGAGAGCTCTTTAAATTAACTAACCAATGCTTTATGTTTGACCCACCTCGTTCAAATAGTTTAGTCACTAGAGCGTTATCAAAAGTGAAACAAAAATGTGACTATTGCCAAGCCCCTGGTAGGAGTAGAAGAAAAATTGCGGACTTTCCTGAGAGCTCTTTAAATTAACTAACCAACGCTTTATGTTTGACCCACCTCATTTCAATAATTTAGCCGCTAGAGCATTAGCAAAGTTGAAACAAAAATGTGACTATTGCCGAGCCCCTGGTAGGAGTAGAAGAAAAATTGCGGACTTTCCTGAGAGCTCTTTAAATTAACTAACCAATGCTTTATGTTTGACCCACCTCGTTCAAATAGTTTAGTCACTAGAGCGTTATCAAAAGTGAAACAAAAATGTGACTATTGCCAAGCCCCTGGTAGGAGTAGAAGGAAAATTGGGAATTTTCCTGAGAGCGAACGACCCACCTCGTTCCAATAGTTTAGCCGATAGAGCGTTAGCAAAGTTGAAACAAAAATGTGACCAAGCCCCTCATAGGAGTAGAAGAAAGATTGGGGACTTTCCTGAGAGAGAACGACCCACCTCGTTCCAATAGTTTAGCCGGTAGAGCGCTAGCAAAGTTGAAACAAAAATGTGACTATTGCCGAGCCCCTGGTAGGAGTAGAAGAAAAATTGCGGACTTCCTTGAGAGCTCTTTAAATTATCTAACCAATGCTTTATGTTTGACCCACTTCGTTCAAATAGTTTAGCCACTAAAGCTTAATCAAAAGTGAAACAAAAATGTGACTATTTCCAAGCCCCTGGTAGGAGTAGAAGAAAGATTTATGTTTGACTCACCTCGTTCAAATAGTTTACCCGCTAGAGCATTAATAAAAGTGAAACAAAAATGTGACTATTTCCAAGCCCCTGGCAGGAGTAGAAGAAAAATTGGGGACTTTCCTGAGAGCTCTTTAAATTATCTAACCAATGCTTTATGTTTGACCCACCTCGTTCCAATAGTTTAGCCGCTAGAGCGTTAGTAAAGTTGAAACAAAAATGTGACTATTGCAAAGCCCCTGATAGGAGTAGAAGGAAAATTGGGGACTTTCCTGAGAGAGAACGACCCACCTCGTTCAAATAGTTTAGCCGATAGAGCGTTCGCAAAGTTGAAACAAAAATGTTACTATTGCCGAGCCCCTGGTAGGAGTAAAAGAAAGACTTTCCTGAGAGCTCTTTAAATTATCTAACCAATGCTTTATGTTTGACTGACCTCGTTTAAATAGTTTACCCGCTAGAGCAGTAATAAAAGTGAAACAAAAATGTGACTATTTCCAAGCCCCTGGTAGGAGTAGAAGAAAGATTGAAGAATTCCTGAGAGCTCTTTAAATTATCTAACCAATGCTTTATGTTTGACCCACTTCGTTCAAATAGTTTAGCCACTAAAGCGTAATCAAAAGTGAAACAAAAATGTGACTATTTCCAAGCCCCTGGTAGGAGTAGAAGAAAGATTTATGTCTGACCCACCTCGTTCAAATAGTTTACCCGCTAGAGCGTTATCAAAAGTGAAAGAAAAATGTGAATATTGTCGAGACCCTGGTAGGAGTAGAAGAAAGATTGAAGACTTTCCTGAGAGCTCTTTAAATTATCTAACAAATGCTTTATGTTTGACCCACCTCGTTCAAATAGTTTAGTCACTAGAGCGTTATCAAAAGTGAAACAAAAATGTGACTATTGCCAAGCCCCTGGTAGGAGTAGAAGGAAAATTGGGGACTTTCCTGAGAGAGAACGACCCACCTCGTTCCAATAGTTTAGCCGATAGAGCGTTAGCAAAGTTGAAACAAAAATGTCACTATTGCCGAGACCCTGGTAGCCGCTAAGATTGAAGACTTTCCTGAGAGCGAACGACCCACCTCGTTCCAATAGTTTAGCCGCTAGAGCGTTCGCAAAGTTGAAACAAAAATGTTACTATTGCCGAGCCCCTGGTAGGAGTAAAAGAAAGACTTTCCTGAGAGCTCTTTAAATTATCTAACCAATGCTTTATGTTTGACTGACCTCGTTTAAATAGTTTACCCGCTAGAGCAGTAATAAAAGTGAAACAAAAATGTGACTATTTCCAAGCCCCTGATAGGAGTAGAATAAAGATTGAAGACTTTCCTGAGAGCTCTTTAAGTTCTCTAACCAACGCTTTATGTTTGACCCACCTCGTTCTAATAGTGTAGCCGCTAGAGCGTTAGCAAAGTTGCAACAAAAATTTGACTATTGCCAAGCCCCTGGTAGGAGTAGAAGAAAAATTGGGGACTTTCCTGAAAGCTCTTTAAATTATCTAACCAATGCTTTAACTTTGACCCACCTCGTTCCAATAGTTTAGCCGCTAGATTGTTAGCAAAGTTGAAACAAAATTGTGACCACGCCCCTCATAGGAGTAGAAGAAAGATTGAAGACTTTCCTGAGAGCTCTTTAAATTATCTAACCAATGCTTTATGTTTGTCCCACCTCGTTCTAATAGTTTAGCCGGTAGAGCGTTAGCAAAGTTGAAACAAAAATGTGACTATTACCAAGCCCTTGGTAGGAGTAGAAGAAAGATTTAAGACTTCCTGAGAGCTCTTTAAATTATCTAACCAATGCTTTATGTTCGACCCACCTCGTTTCAATAGTTTAGCCACTAGAGCGCTAGCAAAGTTGAAACAAAAATGTGACTATTGCCAAGCCCCTGATAGGAGTAGAAGAAAGAGTGAAGATTTTCCTAAGAGCGCTTTAAATTATCTAACCAATTCTTTATGCTTGACCCACCGCGTTCCAATAGTTTAGCCGCTAGAGCGTTAGTAAAGTTGAAACAAAATTGTGACCACGCCCCTCATAGGAGTAGAAGAAAGATTGAAGACTTTCCTGAGAGCTCTTTAAATTATCTAACCAATGCTTTATGTTTGACTCACCTCGTTTATATAGTTAACCTGCTAGAGCATTATCAAAAGTGAAACAAAAATGTGACTATTTCCAAGCCCCTGATAAGAGTAGAAGAAAGATTGAAGACTTTCCTGAGAGCTCTTTAAATTATCTAACCAATGCTTTATGTTTGACCCACTTCGTTCAAATAGTTTAGCCACTAAAGCGTTATCAAAAGTGAAACAAAAATGTGACTATTTCCAAGCCCCTGGTAGGAGTAGAAGAAAGATTTATGTTTGACCCACATCGTTCAAATAGTTTACCCGCTAGAGCGTTATCAAATGTGAAACAAAAATGTGAATATTGTCGAGCCCCTGGTAGGAGTAGAAGAAAGATTGAAGACTTTCCTGAGAGCTCTTTAAATTATCTAACAAATGCTTTATGTTTGACCCACCTCGTTCAAATAGTTTAGTCACTAGAGCGTTATCAAAAGTGAAACAAAAATGTGACTATTGCCAAGCCCCTGGTAGGAGTAGAAGGAAAATTGGGGACTTTCCTGAGAGAGAACGACCCACCTCGTTCCAATAGTTTAGCCGATAGAGCGTTAGCAAAGTTGAAACAAAAATGTCACTATTGCCGAGACCCTGGTAGCCGCTAAGATTGAAGACTTTCCTGAGAGAGAACGACCCACCTCGTTCCAATAGTTTAGCCGCTAGAGCGTTCGCAAAGTTGAAACAAAAATGTTACTATTGCCGAGCCCCTGGTAGGAGTAAAAGAAAGACTTTCCTGAAAGCTCTTTAAATTACCTAACCATGCTTTATGTTTGACTCACCTCGTTCAAATAGTTTACCCGCTAGAGCATTAATAAAAGTGAAACAAAAATGTGACTATTTTCAAGCCCCTGATAGGAGAAGAAGAAAGATTGAAGACTTTCCTGAGAGCTTTAGGTTTGACCCACCGCGTTCCAATAGTTTAGCCGCTAGAGCGTTAGCAAAGTTGATACAAAATTGTGACCAAGCCCCTCATAGGAGTAGAAGAAAGATTGAAGACTTTCCTGAGAGCTCTTTAAATTATCTAACCAATTCTTCATGTTTGACTCACCTCGTTTAAATAGTTTACCCGCTAGAGCATTAATAAAAGTTTAAA
Organism: Bactrocera correcta; assembly: GCA_027475135.1. Taxonomy (NCBI): domain Eukaryota; kingdom Metazoa; phylum Arthropoda; class Insecta; order Diptera; family Tephritidae; genus Bactrocera; species Bactrocera correcta. The sequence goes on along the minus strand of JAPZAG010000034.1, from coordinate 34,715 downwards.
CAAAAATGTGACTATTTCCAAGCCCCTGATAGGAGTAGAAGAAAAATTGGGGACTTTCCTGAGGGCCCTTTAAATTATCTAACCAATGCTTTATGTTTGACCCACCTCGTTTTAATAGTTTAGCCGCTAGAGCGTTAGCAAATTTGAAACAAAAATGTGACTATTACCAAGCCACTGATAGGAGCAGAGGAAAGATTGAAGACTTCCTTGAGAGCTCTTTAAATTATCTAACAAATGCTTTATGTTTGACAGACCGCGTTCCAATAGTTTAGCCGCTAGAGCGTTAGCAAAGTTGAAACAAAATTGTGACCAAGCCCCTCATAGGAGTAGAAGAAAGATTGAAGACTTTCCTGAGAGCTCTTTAAATTATCTAACCAATGCTTTATGTTTGACCCACCTCGTTCTAATAGTTTAGCCGGTAGAGCGTTAGCAAAGTTGAAACAAAAATGTGACTATTACCAAGCCGCTGGTAGGAGTAGAAGAAAGATTGAAGATTTTAAAATTTTCTTTAATTTCTTTAAATTATCTAACCAATGCTTTATGTTTCACTCACCTCGTTTCAATAGTTTAGCCACTAGAGCGTTAGCAAAGTTGAAACAAAAATGTCAAGCCCCTGATAGGAGTAGAAGAAAGAGTGAAGATTTTCCTAAGAGCGCTTTAAATTATCTAACCAAAGCTTTATGTTTGACCCACCTCGTTCCAGTAGTTTAGCCACTAGAGCGTTAGCAAAGTTTAAACAAAAATGTGACTATAGCCAAGCCCCTGGTAGGAGTAGAAGAAAAATTGGGGACTTTCCTGAGAGCTCTTTAAATTATCTAACCTATGCTTTAACTTTGACCCACCTCGTTCCAATAGTTTAGCCGCTAGAGCGTTAGCAAATTTGAAACAAAAATGTGACTATTACCAAGCCCCTGATAGAAGTAGAAGAAAGAGTGAAGATTTTCCTTAGAACGCTTTAAATTATCTAACCAATGCTTTATGTGTGAACCAGTTATTTGAAGCATTTCGATATATATTGTTAAATGTGTAAATACAAGAAAATCGACTTTATACCTAAATATAAGATTACGGAGTTCTTCCAAATGCACTGCCTTTATACCGTTATGGCGTTATGTACACTTCAGTAAGAAAAATAAGGTTAATTAACTTAAATATGTTAAACTAATGAGTTGAACCATCTCGATATCGATTGCTAATGTGTATATACAACAAAATCGACTTTATACCTAAATATAAGATTACGGAATTCTTCTAAATGCACTGCCGTTATGCCGCTATGACTTTATATCAACTTCAATACGTTAAAGAAGGTAAATTAACTTAAATATGTTAAACTAATGATTTGAAGCATTTCGTTATCGATTGCTAAATGTGCGTATACAAAAAAATCGACTTTATACCTAAATATATGATTACGGAATTCTTCTAAATGCACTGCCGTTATGCCGCCATGGCTTTAAGCCAACTTCAGATCGTAAAAGAAGGTTTATTAACTTAAATATGTTAAACTTATGAGTTGAACCATCTCGATATCGATTGCTAATGTGTATATACAACAAAATCGACTTTATACCTAAATATAAGATTACGGAATTCTTCTAAATGCACTGCCGTTATGCCGCCATGGCTATATGCCAACTTCAGATCGTTAAAGAAGATTAATTAACTTAAATTTGTTAAACTAATGATTTGAAGCAGTTCGATATCGCTTGCTAAATGTGTATGTACAAGAAAATCGAATTTATACCTAAACATAATATTACGGAATTCTTCCAAATGTACTGTCGTTATGCCGCCATGTCTTTATGTCACCTTCATTACGTTAAAGAAGGCTAATTAACTTAAATATGTTAAACTAATGATTTGAAGCATTTCGTTATTCGTTGCTAAATGTGTATATACAAGAAAATCGACTTTATACCTAAATATAAAATTATAACATTACGGAATTCTTCTAAATGCACTGCCGTTATACTGTTAAGGCTTTATAAAGACTTCAGTAATCTAAAAAGCGTTTATTAACTTAACATGTTAAACTAATGATTTGAAGCATTTCGATATCGATGGCTAAATGTGTATGTACAACAAAATCGACTTTATACCTAAATATAAGATAACGGAATTCATATAAATATACTGCCGTTATGCCGTTATGGCTTTATGTAAACTTAGTAAGATAAAGAAGGTTAATTAACGTAAGTATGCTAAGCCAGTTATTTGAAGCATTTCCATATCGATTGCAAAATGTGTATATGCAAGAAAATCGACTTTATGCCTAAATATAAGACTACGGAATTCTTCCAAATGCAGTGCCGTTATGGCTTTATGTAAACTTCAGTTCGCTAAAGGAGGTCTATTAACTTAAATATGTTAAACCAGTTATCTGGAGCATTTTGATATCGATTGCGAAATGTATATATACAAAAAAATCGACTTTATATATCAATTTATAACATTACGGAACTCTTCTAAATGCACTGCCGCTATACCGTTTAGGCTTTATGTAGACTTCAGTATGCTAAAAAATGTTTATTAACTTAATATGTTAAACTAATGATTTGAAGCATTTTGATATCGATAGCTAAATGTGTATATACAAGAAAATCGACTTTATACCTAAATATAAGATTACGGAATTCTTCTAAATGCACTGCCGTTATGCCGCCATGGCTTTAGGCCAACTTCCGTTCGTTAAAGAAGGTTTATTAACTTAAATATGTTAAACCAGTTATTTGAAGCATTTCGATGTTGATTGCTAAATGTGTATATACAAGAAAATCGACTTTATACATAAATGTAAGACCACGAATTTCTTCCAAATGTATTGTCGTTATGCTGCCATAACTTTACATCAACTTCAATACGTTAAAGAAGGTTAATTAACTTAAATATGTTAAACTAATGATTTGAAGCATTTCGATGTCGATTGCTAAATGCGTATATACAACAAAATCGACTTTATACCTAAATATAAGATAACGGAATTCTTCTAAATGCACTGTCGTTATGCCGCCATGGCTTTATATCACCTTCATTACGTTAAAGAAGGTTAACTAACTTAAATATGTTAAACGAATGATATGAAGCATTTCGACATCGATAGCTAAATGTGTATATACAAGAAAATCGACTTTTTACCTAAATATAAGATTACGGAATTCTTCCAAATGCACTGCCGTTATGCCGCCATGGCCTTAAGCCAACTTCAGTTCGTTAAAGAAGGTTTATTAACTTAAATATGTTAAACCAGTTATTTGAAGCATTTCGATATCGATTGCTTAATGTGTATATACAAGAAAATCGACTTTATACATAAATGTAAGACAATGAAATTCTTCCAAATGTATTGTCGTTATGCTGCCATGGCTTTACATCAACTTCAATACGTTAAAGAAGGTTAATTAACTTAAATATGTTAAACTAATGATTTGAAGCATTTCGATATCGATTGCTTAATGCATATATACCAGAAAATCGACTTTATACCTAAATATAAGACTACGGAATTCTTCCAAATGTACTGTCGTTACGCCGCCATGGCTTTGTATCAACTTCAATACGTTAAAGAAGGCTAACTAACTTAAATATGTTAAACAAATGATATGAAGCATTTAGATATCGATAGCTAAATGTGTATATACAAGAAAATCAACTTTATACCTAAATATAAGATTACGGAATTCTTCTACATGCACTGCCGTTATGCCGCCATGGCTATATGCCAACTTCAGATCGTTAAAGAAGGTTTATTAACATAAATATGTTAAACGAATGATTTGAAGCTTTTCGATATCGATAGCTAAATGTGTATATATAAGAAAATCGACTTTATACCTAAATATAAGACTACGGAATTCTTCCAAATGTACTGTCGTTATGCCGCCATGGCTTTATGTCAACTTCAATACGTTAAAGAAGGCTAATTAACTTAAATATGTTAAACAAATGATATGAAGCATTTAGATATCGATAGCTAAATGTGTATATACAAGAAAATCAACTTTATACCTAAATATAAGATTACGGAATTCTTCTACATGCACTGCCGTTATGCCGCCATGGCTATATGCCAACTTCAGATCGTTAAAGAAGGTTTATTAACATAAATATGTTAAACGAATGATTTGAAGCATTTCGATATCGATAGCTAAATGTGTATATATAAGAAAATCGACTTTACACCTAAATATAAGATTACAGAATTCTTCTACATGCACTGCCGTTATGCCGCCATGGCTATATGCCAACTTCAGATCATTAAAGAGAGTTAATTACTTAGATATGTTAAACTAATGATTTGAAGCATTTCGTTTTCGATTGCTAAATGTTTATATACAAGAAAATTGACTTTATACCTAAATATAAGACTGCGGAATTCTTCCAAATATACTGTCCTTATGCCGCCACGGCTTTTTAACACCTTCATTACGCTAAAGAAGGTTTATTAACATAAATATGTTAAACGAATGATTTGAAGCATTTCGATATCGATAGCTAAATGTGTATATACAAGAAAATCGACTTTATACCTAAATATAAGATTACGGAATTCTTCTAAATGCACTGTCGTTATGCCGCCATGGCTTTATATCACCTTCATTACGTTAAAGAAGGTTAACTAACTTAAATATGTTAAACGAATGATTTAAAGCATTTCGATATCGATAGCTAAATGTGTATATACAAGAAAATCGACTTTTTACATAAATATATTACGGAATTCTTCCAAATGCACTGCCGTTATACCGTTTTGGCTTCATGTAAACTTCAGTAAGATAAAGAAGGTTAGTTAACTTAAATATGTTAAACTAATGATTTGAAGCATTTCGATATCGATTGCTAAATGTGTATATACAACAAAATCGACTTTATACCTAAATATAAGATTACGGAATTCTTCCAAATCTACTGTCGTTATGCCGCCATGGCTTTATAACAACTTCAATATGTTAATGAAGGTTAATTAACTTAAATATGTTAAACTAATGATTTGAAACATTTCGATATCGATTGCTAGATGCGTATATACAAGAAAATCGACTTTATACCTAAATATAAGATTACGGAATTCTTCTAAATGCACTGTCGTTATGCCGCCATGGCTTTATATCACCTTCCTTACGGTAAAGAAGGTTAACTAACTTAAATGTGTTAAACTAATGAGTTGAAGCATCTCGACATCGATCGCTTAATGTGTATATACAAGCAAATCGGCTTTTTATATAAATATAAGACTACGGAATTCTTCCAAGTGGACTGTCGTTATGCCGCCATGGTTCTATATCAACTTCAGTACGTTAAAGAAGGTTAGTTAACTTAAATATGTTAAACTAATGATTTGAAGCATTTCGATATCGATTGCTTAATGCATATATACCAGAAAATCGAATTTATACCTAAATATAAGACTACGGAATTCTTCCAAATGTACTGTCGTTATGCCGCCATGGCTTTATATCAACTTCAATACGTTAAAGAAGGCTAATTAACTTAAATATGTTAAACAAATGATATGAAGCATTTAGATATCGATAGCTAAATGTGTATATACAAGAAAATCAACTTTATACCTAAATATAAGATTACGGAATTCTTCTACATGCACTGCCGTTATGCCGCCTTGGCTATATGCCAACTTCAGATCGTTAAAGAAGGTTTATTAACATAAATATGTTAAACGAATGATTTGAAGCATTTCGATATCGATAGCTAAATGTGTATATGTAAGAAAAGTCGATCTTTTTTGACGCGTTAGGATTTATGCCAACTTCAGATCATTAAAGAGAGTTAATTACTTAGATATGTTAAACTAATGATTTGAAGCATTTCGTTATCGATTGCTAAATGTATATATACAAGAAAATTGACTTTATACCTAAATATAAGACTGCGGAATTCTTCCAAATATACTGTCCTTATGCCGCCATGGCTTTTTAACACCTTCATTACGCTAAAGAAGGTTAATTAACTTAAATATGTTAAACTAATGATTTGAAGCATTTCGATATCGATTGCTAAATGCGTATGTACAACAAAATCGACATTATACCTAAATATAAGATAACGGAATTCATATAAATATACTGCCGTTATGCCGTTATGGCTTTATGTAAACTTCATTAAGATAAAGAAGGTTAATTAACTTAAATATGCTAAACCAGTTATTTGAAGCATTTCGATATATTGCTAAATGTGTAAATACAATGAAAATCGACTTTATACCTAAATATAAAATTATAACATTACGGAATTCTTCTAAATGCACTGCCGTTATACTGTTAGGGCTTTATAAAGACTTTAGTAAGCTAAAAAGCGTTTATTAACTTAACATGTTAAACTAATGATTTGAAGCATTTCGATATCGATGGCTAAATGTGTATATACAAGAAAATCGACTTTATTCCTAAATATAAGACTACGGAATTCTTCCAAATGTATTGTCGTTATGCCGCCGTGGCTATATGCCAACTTCAGATCGTTAAAGACGCTTTATTAACTTAAATATGTTAAGCTAATGAGTTGAAGCATCTCGATATCGATTGCTAAATGTGTATATACAAGAAAATCGACTTTATACCTAAATATCAGATTACGGAATTCTTCTAAATGCCCTGCCGTTATGCCGCCATGGCTTTATGCCAACTTCCGTTCGTTGAAGAAGGTTAATTAACTTAAATATGTTAAACTAATGATTTGAAGCATTTCGATATCGATTGCTAAATTTGTATGTACAACAAAATCAACTTTATACCTAAATATAAGATAACGGAATTCATATAAATATACTGCCGTTATGCCGTTGTGGCTTTATGTAAACTTAGTAAGATAAAGAAGGTTAATTAACGTAAATATGATAAGCCAGTTATTTGAAGCATTTCCATATCGATTGCAAAATGTGTATATGCAAGAAAATCTACTTTATGCCTAAATATAAGACTACGGAATTCTTCCAAATGCACTGCCGTTATACCGTTATGGCTTTATGTAAACTTCAGTTCGCTAAAGGAGGTCTATTAACTTAAATATGTTAAACCAGTTATCTGGAGCATTTCGATATCGATTGCGAAATGTATATATACAAGAAAATCGACTTTATATATCAATTTATAACATTACGGAACTCTTCTAAATGCACTGCCGTTATACCGTTAAGGCTTTATGTAGACTTCAGTATGCTAAAAAATGTTTATTAACTTAATATGTTAAACTAATGATTTGAAGCATTTCGATATGGATAGCTAAATGTGCATATACAAGAAAATCGACTTTATACCTAAATATAAGATTACGGAATTCTTCTAAATGCACTGCCGTTATGCCGCCATGGCTTTAAGCCAACTTCCGTTCGTTAAAAAAGGGTTTTATCTAACTTAAATATGTTAAACTAATGATTTGAAGCATTTCGATATCGATGCTAAATGTGTATATACAACAAAATCGACTTTATACCTAAATATAAGATTACGGAATTCTTCCAAATCTACTGCCGTTATGCCGTTATGGCTTTATGTAACTTCAGTAAGATAAAGAAGGTTAATTAACTTAAATATGTTAAACTAATGATTTGAAAGCATTTCGATATCGATTGCTAAATGTGTATATACAAGAAAATCGACTTTATACCTAAATATAAGATTACGGAATTCTTCTAAATGCACTGTCGTTATGCCGCCAATGGCTTTATATCACTTCATAAGTAAAGAAGGTTAATTAACTTAAATATGTTAAACTAATGATTGAAGCATTTCGATATCGATGCTAAATGTGTATATACAAGAAAATCGACTTTATACCTAAATATAAGATTACGGAATTCTTCTAATGCACTGTCGTTATGCCGCCATGGCTATATCAACTTCAGTACGTTAAAGAAGGTTATTAACTTAAATATGTTAAACTAATGATTTGAAGCATTTCGATATCGATTGCTAATGTATATACAAAAATCGACTTTATACCTAAATATAAGACTACGGAATTCTTCCAAAATGTACTGTCGTTATGCCGCCATGGCTTTATATCAACTTCAGTACGTTAAAGAAGGTTTATTAACTTAAATATGTTAAACTAATGATTTGAAGCATTTCGATATCGATGCTAAATGTGTATATACAAGAAAATCGACTTTATACCTAAATATAAGACTACGGAATTCTTCCAAATGTACTGTCGTTATGCCGCCATGGCTTTAATCAACTTCAATACGTTAAAGAAGGTTAATTAACTTAAATATGTTAAACAATGATTTGAAGCATTTCGATATCGATAGCTAAATGTGTATATACAAGAAAATCGACTTTATACCTAAATATAAGATTACGGAATTCTTCTACATGCACTGCCGTTATGCCGCCATGGCTATATGCCAACTTCAGATCGTTAAAGAAGGTTTTTTAAACTTAAATATGTTAAACTAATGATTTGAAGCATTTCGATATCGATTGCTAAATGTGTATATACAAGAAAATCGACTTTATACCTAAATATAAGACTACGGAATTCTTCCAAATGTACTGTCGTTATGCCGCCATGGCTTTTAATCAACTTCAATACGTTAAAGAAGGTTAATTAACTTAAATATGTTAAACTAATGATTTGAAGCATTTCGATATCGATTGCTAAATGCTGTATATACAACAAAATCGACTTATACCTAAATATAAGATAACGGAATTCTTAAATATACTGCCTTATGCCGTTATGGCTTTTTAAAACCCCTTCTTTAAACGCTAAAGAAGGTTAATTAACTTAAATATGTTAAACCATTGATTTGAAGCATTTCGATATCGATTGCTAAATGTGTAAATACAATTAAATCGACTTTATACCTAAATAAAAAGTTTAAACCGGAATTCATATAAATATACTGCCGTTATACTGTTATGGCTTTATGTAAACTTTATTAAGCTAAAAAGGTTTATTAACTTAAATATGTTAAACCAGTTATTTGAAGCATTTCGATATATATTGCTAAATGTGAAATATACAAGAAAATCGACTTTATTCCTAAATAAAAAAAAACTTACGGAATTTTTCCCTAAATGTATTGTCGTTATACTGTCAGGGCTTTATGCCAACTTTAGTAAGTTAAAAACGCTTTATTAACTTAAATATGTTAAGCTAATTATTTGAAGCATTTCGATATCGATTGCTAAATGTGTATATACAAGAAAATCGACTTTATTCCTAAATATCAGATTACGGAATTTTTCCCTAAATGCCCTGTCGTTATGCCGCCGTGGCTTTATGCCAACTTCCGTTCGTTGAAGACGCTTTATTAACTTAAATATTTTAAAAGCTAATGATTTGAAGCATTTCGATATCGATTGCTAAATTTGTATGTACAACAAAATCAACTTTATACCTAAATATAAGATAACGGAATTCATATAAATATACTGCCGTTATGCCGTTGTGGCTTTATGTAAACTTAGTAAGATAAAGAAGGTTAATTAACGTAAATATGATAAGCCAGTTATTTGAAGCATTTCCATATCGATTGCAAAATGTGTATATGCAAGAAAATCTACTTTATGCCTAAATATAAGACTACGGAATTCTTCCAAATGCACTGCCGTTATACCGTTATGGCTTTATGTAAACTTCAGTTCGCTAAAGGAGGTCTATTAACTTAAATATGTTAAACCAGTTATCTGGAGCATTTCGATATCGATTGCGAAATGTATATATACAAGAAAATCGACTTTATATATCAATTTATAACATTACGGAACTCTTCTAAATGCACTGCCGTTATACCGTTAAGGCTTTATGTAGACTTCAGTATGCTAAAAAATGTTTATTAACTTAATATGTTAAACTAATGATTTGAAGCATTTCGATATGGATAGCTAAATGTGCATATACAAGAAAATCGACTTTATACCTAAATATAAGATTACGGAATTCTTCTAAATGCACTGCCGTTATGCCGCCATGGCTTTAAGCCAACTTCCGTTCGTTAAAGAAGGTTTATTAACTTAAATATGTTAAACTAATGATTTGAAGCATTTCGATATCGAGTGCTGAATGTGTATGTACAACAAAATCGACTTTATACCTAAATATAAGATAACGGAATTCATATAAATATACTGCCGTTATGCCGTTATGGCTTTATGTAAGCTTCAGTAAGATAAAGAAGGTTAATTAACTTAAATATGCTAAACCAGTTATTTAAAGCATTTCGATATCGATTGTTAAATGTGTAAATACAAGAAAATCGACTTTGTACCTAAATATAAAATTATAACATTACGGAATTCTTCTAAATGCACTGCCGTTATACCGTTAAGGCTTTATGTAGACTTCAGTAAGCTAAAGAGGGTTTATTAGCTTAATATGTTAAACTTATGATACGAAGCATTTCGATATCGATAGCTAAATGTGTATATACAAGAAAATCGACTTTATACCTCAATATAAGATTACGGAATTCTTCTACATGCACTGCCGTTAGCCGCCATGGCTATTTTCCAACTTCAGATCGTTAAAGAAGGTTTATTAACATTAATATGTTAAACGAATGATTTGAAGCATTTCGATATCGATTGCTAAAAAAAATTGACTTTATACCTAAATATAAGACTGCGGAATTCTTCAAAATGTACTGTCGTTATGCCGCCATGGCTTTAAGCACATTTCAATACGTTAAAGAAGGTTAATTAACTTAAATATGTTAAGCTAATGAGTTGAAGCATCTCGATATCGATTGGTAAATGTGTATATACAACAAAATCGACTTTATACCTAAATATAAGATTACGGAATTCTTCTAAATGAACTGCCGTTATGCCGCCATGGCTTTATATCAACTTCAATACGTTAAAGAAGGTTAATTAACTTGAATATGTTAAACTAATGATTTGAAGCATTTCGATATCGATTGCTAAATGTGTATATACAACAAAATCGACTTTATACCTAAATATAACATTACGGAATTCTTCTACATGCACTGCCGTTATGCCGCCATGGCTTTATGCAAACTTCAGTTCAATATAGAAGGTTTATTAACTTAAATATGTTAAACAAATTATTGAAGCATCTCGATATCGATTGCTAAATGTGTATATACAACAAAATCGACTTTATACCTAAATATAAGGTTAGGGAATTCCTCTAAATGCACTACCGTTATGCCGCCATGGCTTTACGCCAACTTCCGTTCTTAAAGAAGGTTTAGTAAATTAAATATGTTGAACTAATGATTGGAAGCATTTCGATATCGATTGCTAAATGTGTATATATAAGAAAATCGACTTTATACATAAATATAAGATTACGGAGTTCCTCTAAATGCACTGCCGTTATGCCCCCATGGCTTTAAGCCAACTTCCGTTCGTTAAGGAATGATTTGAAGCATATCAAAATCGATATCGACGCTTAATGCTTATATACAAGCAAATCGACTTTATACCTAAATATAAGATTACGTAGTTCTTCTAAATGCACTGCCGTTATGCCGTTGTGGCTTTATGTAAACTTAGTAAGATAAAGAAGGTTAATTAAAGTAAATATGATAAGCCAGTTATTTGAAGCATTTCCATATCGATTGCAAAATGTGTATATGCAAGAAAATCTACTTTATGCCTAAATATAAGACTACGGAATTCTTCCAAATGCACTGCCGTTATACCGTTATGGCTTTATGTAAACTTCAGTTCGCTAAAGGAGGTCTATTAACTTAAATATGTTAAACCAGTTATCTGGAGCATTTCGATATCGATTGCGAAATGTATATATACAAGAAAATCGACTTTATATATCAATTTATAACATTACGGAACTCTTCTAAATGCACTGCCGTTATACCGTTAAGGCTTTATGTAGACTTCAGTATGCTAAAAAATGTTTATTAACTTAATATGTTAAACTAATGATTTGAAGCATTTCGATATGGATAGCTAAATGTGCATATACAAGAAAATCGACTTCATACCTAAATATAAGATTACGTAATTCTTCTAAATGCACTGCCGTTATGCCGCCATGGCTTTAAGCCAACTTCCGTTCGTTAAAGAAGGTTTATTAACTTAAATATGTTAAACTAATGATTTGAAGCATTTCGATATCGAGTGCTGAATGTGTATGTACAACAAAATCGACTTTATACCTAAATATAAGATAACGGAATTCATATAAATATACTGCCGTTATGCCGTTATGGCTTTATGTAAGCTTCAGTAAGATAAAGAAGGTTAATTAACTTAAATATGCTAAACCAGTTATTTAAAGCATTTCGATATCGATTGTTAAATGTGTAAATACAAGAAAATCGACTTTGTACCTAAATATAAAATTATAACATTACGGAATTCTTCTAAATGCACTGCCGTTATACCGTTAAGGCTTTATGTAGACTTCAGTAAGCTAAAGAGGGTTTATTAGCTTAATATGTTAAACTTATGATACGAAGCATTTCGATATCGATAGCTAAATGTGTATATACAAGAAAATCGACTTTATACCTCAATATAAGATTACGGAATTCTTCTACATGCACTGCCGTTAGCCGCCATGGCTATTTTCCAACTTCAGATCGTTAAAGAAGGTTTATTAACATTAATATGTTAAACGAATGATTTGAAGCATTTCGATATCGATTGCTAAAAAAAATTGACTTTATACCTAAATATAAGACTGCGGAATTCTTCAAAATGTACTGTCGTTATGCCGCCATGGCTTTAAGCACATTTCCGTTCGTTTAAAGAAGGTTTATTAACTTAAATATGTTAAACTAATTATTTGAAGCATTTCGATATCGACTGCTAAATGTGTATATACAAGAAAATCGACTTTATACATAAATGTAAGACTACGAAATTCTTCCAAATGTATTGTCGTTATGCTGCCATGGCTTTACATCAACTTCAATACGTTAAAGAAGGTTAATTAACTTAAATATGTTAAACTAATGATTTGAAGCATTTCGTTATCGATTGCTAAATGTGAATATACAAGAAAATCGACTTTATACATAAATATACGATAACGGATTTCTTCTAAATGCACTGCCGTTATGCCGTTATGGCTTTATGTTAACTTCAGTTCGTTAAAGAAGGTTTATTAACTTAAATATGTTAAACTAATGATTTGAAGCATTTCGATATCGATTGCTAAATTTGTATGTTCAACAAAATCGACTTTATACCTAAATATAAGATAACGGAATTCATATAAATATACTGCCGTTATGCCGTTATGGCTTTATGTAAACTTAGTAAGATAAAGAAGGTTAATTAACGTAAATATGCTAAGCCAGTTGTTTGAAGCATTTCCATATCGATTGCAGAATGTGTATATGCAAGAAAAGCGACTTTATGCCTAAATATAAGACTACGGAATTCTTCCAAATGCAGTGCCGTTATGGCTTTATGTAAACTTCAGTTCGCTAAAGGAGGTTTATTAACTTAAATATGTTAAACCAGTTATCTGGAGCATTTCGATATCGATTGCGAAATGTATATATACAAGAAAATCGACTTTATATACCAAATTATAACATTACGGAATTCTTCTAAATGCACTGCCGTTATACCGTTAAGGCTTTATGTAGACTTCAGTATGCTAAAAAATGTTTATTACCTTAATATGTTAAACTAATGATTTGAAGCATTTCGTTATCGATTGCTAAATGTTTATATACAAGAAAATTGACTTTATACCTAAATATAAGACTGCGGAATTCTTCCGAATATACTGTCCTTATGCCGCCATGGCTTTTTAACACCTTCATTACGCTAAAGAAGGTTAATTAACTTAAATATGTTAAACTAATGAGTTGAAGCATCTCGATATCGATAGCTAAATGTGTATATACAAGAAAATCGACTTTATACCTAAATATAAGTTTGCGGAATTCTTCTAAATGCACTGCCGTTATGCCGCCATGGCTTTAAGCCAACTTCCGTTCGTTAAAGAAGGTTTATTAACTTAAATATGTTAAACTAATGATTTGAAGCATTTCGATATCGATTGCTAAATGTGTATATACAAGAAAACCGAATTTATACATAAATGTAAGACTACGAAATTCTTCCAAATGTATTGTCGTTATGCTGCCATGGCTTTACATCAACTTCAATACGTTAAAGAAGGTTAATTAACTTAAATATGTTAAACTAATGATTTGAAGCATTTCGATATCGATTGCTTAATGCGTATATACAACAAAATCGACTTTATACCTAAATATAAGATTACGGAATTCTTCTAAATGCACTGTCGTTATGCCGCCATGGCTTTATATCACCTTCATTACGTTAGAGAAGGTTAACTAACTTAAATATGTTAAACGAATGATTTGAAGCATTTCGATATCGATAGCTAAATGTGTATATACAAGAAAATCGACTTTTTACCTAAATATAAGATTACGGAATTCTTCCAAATGCACTGCCGTTATACCGTTTTGGCTTTATGTAAACTTCAGTAAGATAAAGAAGGTTAGTTAACTTAAATATGTTAAACTAATGATTTGAAGCATTTCGATATCGATAGCTAAATGTGTATATACAAGAAAATAGACTTTATACCTAAATATAAGATTACGGAATTCTTCTAAATGCACTGCCGTTATGCCGCCATGGCCTTAAGCCAACTTCAGTTCGTTAAAGAAGGTTTATTAACTTAAATATATTAAACCAGTTATTTGAAGCATTTCGACATCGATTGCTTAATGCATATATACCAGAAAATCGACTTTATACCTAAATATAAGACTACGGAATTCTTCCAAATGTACTGTCGTTATGCCGCCATGGCTTTATATCAACTTCAATACGTTAAAGAAGGCTAATTAACTTAAATATGTTAAACAAATGATATGAAGCATTTCGATATCGATAGCTAAATGTGTATATACAAGAAAATCGACTTTAGACCTAAATATAAGATTACGGAATTCTTCTAAATGCACTGCCGTTATGCCGCCATGGCTTTAAGCCAACTTCAGATCGTTAAAGAAGGTTTATTAACATAAATATGTTAAACGGATGATTTGAAGCATTTCGATATCGATAGCTAAATGTGTATATATAAGAATATCGACTTTATACCTTAATATAAGATTACCGAATTCTTCTACATGCACTGCCGTTATGCCGCCATGGCTATATGCCAACTTCAGATCATTAAAGAGGGTTAATTACTAAGATATGTTAAACTAATGATTTGAAGCATTTCGTTATCGATTGCTAAATGTTTATATACAAGAAAATTGACTTTATACCTAAATATAAGACTGCGGAATTCTTCCAAATATACTGTCCTTATGCCGCCATGGCTTTTTAACACCTTCATTACGCTAAAGAAGGTTAATTAACTTAAATATGTTAAACCAGTTATCTGAAGCATTTCGATATCGATTGCTAAATGTGTAAATACAAGAAGATCGACTTTATAACTAAATATAAAATTATAACATTACGGAATTCTTCTAAATGCACTGCCGTTATGCCGCCATGGCTTTATATCAACTTCAATACGTTAAAGAAGGTTAATTAACTTAAATATGTTAAGCTAATGAGTTGAAGCATCTCGATATCGATTGCTAAATGTGTATATACAACAAAATCGACTTTATACCTAAATATAAGATTACGGAGTTCTTCTAAATGCACTGCCGTTATGCCGCCATGGCTTTATATCAACTTCAATACGTTAAAGAAGGTTAATTAACTTGAACATGTTAAACTAATGATTTGAAACATTTCGATATCGATTGCTAAATGTGTATATACAACAAAATCGACTTTATACCTAAATATAACATTACGGAATTCTTCTACATGCACTGCCGTTATGCCGCCATGGCTTTATGCAAACTTCAGTTCAATATAGAAGGTTTATTAACTTAAATATGTTAAACTAATGAATTGAAGCATCTCGATATCGATTGCTAAATGTGTATATACAACAAAATCGACTTTATACCTAAATATAAGGTTAGGGAATTCCTCTAAATGCACTACCGTTATGCCGCCATGGCTTTACGCCAACTTCCGTTCGTTAAAGAAGGTTTAGTAAATTAAATATGTTGAACTAATGATTGGAAGCATTTCGATATCGATTGCTAAATGTGTATATATAAGAAAATCGACTTTATACATAAATATAAGATTACGGAGTTCCTCTAAATGCACTGCCGTTATGCCCCCATGGCTTTAAGCCAACTTCCGTTCGTTAAGGAATGATTTGAAGCATATCGATATCGATATCGACGCTTAATGCTTATATACAAGCAAATCGACTTTATACCTAAATATAAGATTACGTAGTTCTTCTAAATGCACTGCCGTTATGTCGTTAAGGCTTTTGTAGACTTCAGTAAAATAAAGATGTTTAATTAACTGAAATTTGGTAAACTAATGATTTGAAGCGTTTCGATATCGATTGCTAAATGTGTATATAAAAGAAAATCGAATTTATATCTAAACAAAAGATTACGGAATACTTCCAAATGTACTGTCGTTATGCCGCCATGGCTTTATATCACCTTCATTACGTTAAAGAAGTCTAAATAACTTAAATATGTTAAACTAATGATTTGAAGCATCTCGATATCGATTGCTAAATGTGTATATACAAGAAAATCGACTTTACACCTAAATATAAGCTAACGGAATTCTTCTACATGCACTGCCGTTATGCCGCCATGGTTATGCCAACTTCAGTTCGTTAAAGAAGGTTTATTAGCTTAAATATGTTAAAATGAGTTGAAGCATCTCGATATCGATTGCTAAATGTGTTTATATACAAAACCGACTTTATACCTAAATATAAGTTCACGGAATTCTGCCAAATGCACTGCCGTTATGGCTTTATGTTAACTTCAGTTCGTTAAAGAAGGTTTATTAACTTAAATATGTTAAACCAGTTATTTGAAGCATTTCGATATCGATTGCTAAATGTGTATGTACAACAAAATCGACTTTATACCTAAATATAAGATTACGGAGTTCTTCTAAATTCACTGCCGTTATGCCGCCATTGCTTTATGCCAACTTCAGTTCGTTAAAGAAGGTTTATGAACTTAAATATTTTAAACTAATGATTTGAAGCATTTCGATATCGATTGCTAAATGTGTATATATAAGAAAATCGACTTTATACATAAACATAAGATTACGGAGTTCCTCTAAATGCACTGCCGTTATGCCGCCATGGCTTTATGCCAACTTCCGTTCGTTGGAGAAGGTTTATTAACTTAAAAATATTAAACTAATGATTTGAAGCATTTCGATATCGATTGCTAAATTTTTATATACAAGAAAATCGATTTAATACCTGAATATAAGATAACGGAATTCTTCTAAATGCACTGCCGTTATGGCTTTATGTTAACTTCAGTTCGTTAAAGATGGTTTATTAACTTAAATATGTTAAACAAGTTATTTGAAGCATTTCGATATCGATTGCTAAATGCGTATATACAACAAAATCGACTTTATACCTAAATATAAGATTACGGAATTCTTCTAAATGCACTGCCGCTATGCCGCCATTGCTTTATGCCAACTTCCGTTCGTTAAAGAAGGTTTATGAACTTAAATATTTATACTAATGATTTGAAGCATTTCGATATCGATTGCTATATATATATATACAAGAAAATGGACTTTATACCTGCACTGCCGTTATGCCGTTAAGGCTTTTGTAGACTTCAGTAAAATAAAGATGTTTAATTAACTGAAATTTGGTAAACTAATGAGTTGAAGCATTTCGATATCGATTGCTAAATGCGTATATAAAAGAGAATCGAATTTATATCTAAACATAAGATTACGGAATTCTTCCACAGGTACTGTCGTTATGCCGCCATGGCTTTGTATCATCTTCAATACGTTAAATAAGGTTTATTAACTTAAATATGTTACACTAATGATTTGAAGCATTTCGATATCGATTGCTAAATGAGTATATACAAGAAAATCGACTTTATACATAAATATAAGATTACGGAATTCTTCCAAATGCACTGTCGTTATGCCGCTTTATATTACCTTCATTACGTTAAAGAAGGTTAATTAACTTAAATATGTTAAACTAATGATTTGAAGATTTTCGATATCGATTGCTAAATGTGTAAATACAAGAAAATCGACTTAATACCTAAATATAAGATTACGTAATTCTTCTAAATGCACTACCGTTATGCCGCCATGGATTTATGTTTACTTCAGTGCGTTAAAGAAGCTTTATTAACTTAAATATATTAAACTAATGATTTGAAGCATTTCGATATAGATTGGTAAATGCGTATATACAAGAAAATCGACTTTATACCTAAATATAAGATTACGGAATTCTTCTAAATGCACTGTCGTTATGCCGCCATGGCTTTATATTACCTTCATTACGTTAAAGAAGGTTTATTAACTTAAATATGTTAAACTAATGATTTGAAGATTTTCGATATCGATTGCTAAATGTGTATGTACGAAAAAATCGACTTTATACCTAAATATAAGATAACGGAATTCATATAAATATACTGCCGTTATGGCTTTATGTAAACTTCAGAAAGATAAAGAAGGTTAATTAACTTAAATATGCTAAACCAGTTATTTGAAGGATTTCGATATCGACTGCAAAATGTGTATATACAGAAAAATCGACTCTATGCCTAAATATAAGACTACGGAATTCTTCCAAATGCAGTACCGTTATGGCTTTTTGTCAACTTCAGTTCGCTTAAGGAGGTTTATTAGCTAAAATATGTTAAACCAGTTATCTAAAGCATTTCGATATCGATTGCGAAAAGAATATATACAAGAAAATCGACTTTATACCTAAATATAAGATTACGGAATTCATCCACAGGTACTGTCGTTATGCCGCTATTGGCTTTATATCGCCTTCATTACGCTAAAGAAGGTTAATTAACTTAAATATGTTAAACTAATGGTTTGAAGCATTTCGATATCGATATCTAAATGTTCATATAAAAGAAAATCGACTTTATACCTAAATATAAGATTACGGAATTCTTCTAAATGCACTGCCGTTATGCCGCAATGGCTTTATATCAACTTCAATACGTTAAAGAAGGTTAATTAACTTAAATATGCTTAACTAATGATTTGAAGCATTTCAATATCGCTTGCTAAATGTGTATGTACAAGAAAATCGGACTTATACCTAAATATAAAATAACGGGATTCTTCTAAATGCACTGCTGTTATACCGTTAAGGCTTTATGTAGACTTCAGTAAGCTAAAAAATGTTTATTAACTTAATATGTTAAACTAATGATTTAAAGCATTTCGATATCGATATCTAAATGTTCATATAAAAGAAAATCGACTTTATACCTAAATATAAGATTACGGAATTCTTCTAAATGCGCTGCCGTTATGCCGCCGTGGCTATATGCCAACTTTAGATCGTTAAAGAAGGTTTATTAACTTAAATATGTTAAGCTAATGAGTTGAAGCATCTTGATATCGATTGCTAAATGTGTATATACAACAAAATCGACTTTATACCTAAATATAAGATTACGTAATTCTTTTAAAAGCACTGCCGTTATGCCGTTAAGGCTTTTGTAGACTTCAGTAAAATAAAGATGTTTAATTAACTGAAATTTGGTAAACTAATGAGTTGAAGCATTTCGATATCGATTGCTAAATGCGTATATAAAAGAGAATCGAATTTATATCTAAACATAAGATTACGGAATTCTTCCACAGGTACTGTCGTTATGCCGCCATGGCTTTGTGTCATCTTCAATACGTTAAATAAGGTTTATTAACTTAAATATGTTACACTAATGATTTGAAGCATTTCGATATCGATTGCTAAATGAGTATATACAAGAAAATCGACTTTATACATAAATATAAGATTACGGAATTCTTCCAAATGCACTGTCGTTATGCCGCTTCATATTACCTTCATTACGTTAAAGAAGGTTAATTAACTTAAATATGTTAAACTAATGATTTGAAGATTTTCGAAATCGATTGCTAAATGTGTAAATACAAGAAAATCGACTTAATACCTAAATATAAAATCACGGAATTCTTCTAAATGCACTGCCGTTATGCCGCCATAGATTTATGTTAACTTCAGTGCGTTAAAGAAGCTTTATTAACTTAAATATATTAAACTAATGATTTGAAGCATTTCGATATAGATTGGTAAATGAGTATATACAAGAAAGTCGACTTTATACCTAAATATAAGATTACGGAATTCATCGAAATACACTCCCGTTATGCCGTTATGGCTTTATATCACCTTCATTACGAAAAAGAAGGTTAATTAACTTAAATATGTTAAGCTAATGATTTGAAGATTTTCTATATCGATTGCTAAATGTGTAAATACAAGAATGTCGACTTTATATCTAAATTTAAGATTAAGGAATTCATCGAAATAAACTCCCGTTATGCCGTTATGGCTTTATATAAATTTCAGTACGCTAAAGAAGGTTAATTTACTTAAATATGCTAAACTAATGATTTGAAGCATTTCGATATCGATTGCTAAATGTGTATGTACAACAAAATCGATTTTATACCTAAATAAAAGATTACGGAATTCACCCAAATATACTGTCGTTATGCCGTTATGGCTTTATGTATACTTCGGTAAGATAAAGAAGGTAAATTAACCTAAATATGCTAAACCAGTTATTTGAAGCTTTTCGCTATCGATTGCTCAATGCGTATATACAAGAAAATCGACTTTATACCTAAATATAAGATTACGGAATTCTTCTAAATGCACTGTCGTTATGCCGCCATGGCTTTATATTACCTTCATTACGTTAAAGAAGGTTAATTAACTTAAATATGTTAAACTAATGATTTGAAGATTTTCGATATCGATTGCTAAATGTGTATGTACGAAAAAATCGACTTTATACCTAAATATAAGATAACGGAATTCATATAAATATACTGCCGTTATGGCTTTATGTAAACTTCAGAAAGATAAAGAAGGTTAATTAACTTAAATATGCTAA
The DNA here is from genome assembly GCA_027475135.1 of Bactrocera correcta. NCBI lineage: Eukaryota > Metazoa > Arthropoda > Insecta > Diptera > Tephritidae > Bactrocera > Bactrocera correcta. Next base: position 13,741 of record JAPZAG010000034.1, on the reverse strand, counting down.
ACTAGTTATTTGAAGGATTTCGATATCGACTGCAAAATGTGTATATACAGAAAAATCGACTCTATGCCTAAATATAAGACTTCGGAATTCTTCCAAATGCAGTACCGTTATGGCTTTTTGTCAACTTCAGTTCGCTAAAGGAGGTTTATTAGCTAAAATATGTTAAACCAGTTATCTAAAGCATTTCGATATCGATTGCGAAAAGAATATATACAAGAAAATCGACTTTATACCTAAATATAAGATTACGGAATTCTTCCACAGGTACTGTCGTTATGCCGCTATTGGCTTTATATCACCTTCATTACGCTAAAGAAGGTTAATTAACTTAAATATGTTAAACTAATGGTTTGAAGCATTTCGATATCGATATCTAAAAGTTCATATAAAAGAAAATCGACTTTATATCTAAATATAAGATTACGGAATTCTTCTAAATGCACTGCTTTTATGCCGCAATGGCTTTATATCAACTTCAATACGTTAAAGAAGGTTAATTAACTTAAATAAGTTAAACTAATGATTTGAAGCATTTCAATATCGCTTGCTAAATGTGTATGTACAAGAAAATCGGACTTATACCTAAATATAAGATAACGGGATTCTTCTAAATGCACTGCTGTTATACCGTTAAGGCTTTATGTAGACTTCAGTAAGCTAAAAAATGTTTATTAACTTAATATGTTAAACTAATGATTTGAAGCATTTCGATATCGATATCTAAATGTTCATATAAAAGAAAATCGACTTTATACCTAAATATAAGATTACGGAATTCTTCTAAATGCGCTGCCGTTATGCCGCCGTGGCTATATGCCAACTTTAGATCGTTAAAGAAGGTTTATTAACTTAAATATTTAAGCTAATGAGTTGAAGCATCTTGATGTCGATTGCTAAATGTGTATATACAACAAAATCGACTTTATACCTAAATATAAGATTACGGAATTCTTCTAAATGCACTGTCGTTATGCCGCCATGGCTTTATATCAACTTCAATACGTTAAAGAAGGATAATTAACTTAAATATGTTAAACTAATGATTTGAAGCAATTGCTAAATGTGTAAATAGAAGAAAATCGACTTTATACCTAAATATAAGATTACGGAATTCTTCTAAATGCACTGCCGTTATGCCGCCATTGATATCAACTTCAATACGTTAAAGAAGGTTAATTAACTTAAATATGTTACACTAATGATTTGAAGCATTTCTATATCGCTTGCTAAATGTGTATATACAACAAAATCGACTTTATACCTAAATATAAGATAACGGAATTCTTATAAATGCAATGCCGTTATGCCGTTAATTCTTTATGTAGACTTCAGTAAGATAGAGAGGGTTAATTAACTTAAATATGTTAAGCTAACGATTCGAAGGATTTCGATATCGATTGCTTAATATGTAAATACAAGAAAATCGACTTTATACCTAAATATAAGATTACGGAATTCTTCTGAATGCACTGCCGTTATGCCGCCATGGCGTTATATCAACTTCAATACGTTAAAGAAAGTTTATTAACTTAAATACATATGTTAAGCTAATGAGCTGAAGCATCTCGATATCGATTGCTAAATGTGTATATACAACAAAATCGACTTTATACCTAAATAGAAGATTACGGAATTCTTCTGAATGCACTGCAGTTATACCGTTAAGGCTTTATGTAGACTTCAGTGCGTTAAAGAAGGTTTATTAACTTAATGATGTTAAACTAATGATTCGAAAATTTTCGAAATCGATTGCTAAATGCATATACACAACAAAATCGACTTTATACTTAAATATAAGATTACGGAATTCTTCTAAATGCTTTGCAGTTATGCCATTAAAACGTTTGTAGACTTCAGTTCGCTAAAGGAGGTTTATTACCTTAAATATATGTTAAACTAATGACTTGAAGCATTTCGTTATCGATTGCGTAATGTGTATATACAAGAAAATCGACTTTATACCTAATTATAAGATTATGGAACTCTTCCAAATGCACTGCCGTTATGCCGTTAAGGCTTTTGTAGACTTCAGTAAGATAAAGAGGATTAATTCACTTAAATATGTTAAACTAATGACTAATGGTGTAAATACAAGAAAATCGACTATATACTTAAATATAAGATTACGGAATTCTTCTACATGCACTGTCGTTATGCCGCCGTGGCTTTATATCACCTTCATTACGTTAAAGAAAGTGCATTAACTTAAATATGTTAAACTAATGATTTGAAGCATTTCGATATCGATTGCGAAATGCGTATATACAAGAAAATCGACTTTATACCTAAATATAAGATTATGGAACTCTTCCAAATGCCTTGCCGTTATACCGTTACGGCTTTATGTAAACTTCAGTAAGATAAAGAAGGTTAATTAACTTAAATTTGTTAAACTAATGATTTGAAGCATTTCGATATCGATTTCTAAATGCATATATACAAGAAAGTCTAATTTATACCTAAATATAAGATTACGGAATTCTTGTACATGCACTGCCGTAATACCGCCGTGTCTATATGCCAAATTCAAATCGTTGAAGAAGGTTTATTAACTTAAATATGTTAAGATAATTAGTTGAAGCATTTCGTTATCGATTGCTAAATGTGTATATAAAAAAATCGAATTTATACCTAAATATAATATTACGGAATTCTTCTAAATGCACCGCTGTTATGCCGCCATGGCTTTATATCAACTTCAATACGTTAAAGAAGGTTAATTAACTTAAATATGTTAAACTAATGATTTGAAGCAATTCGATATCGCTTGCTAAATGTGTACATACAAGAAAATAGAATTTATACCTAAATATAAGATAACGGAATTCTTCTTAATGCACTGCCGTTATGAAGTTAAGGCTTTATGTAGACTTCAGTAAGATAGAGAGGGTTAATTAACTTAAATGTGTTAATGATTTGAAGCATTTCGATATCGATTCCTAAATATGTAAATACAAGAAAATCGACTTTATACCTAAATAGAAAATTACGGAATTCTTCTGAATGCACTGCAGTTATACCGTTAAGGCTTTATGTAGACTTCAGTGCGTTAAAGAACGTTAATTAACTTAAATATGTTAAACTTATTATTTGAAGCATTTCGATATCGATTGCTAAATGTGTATAAACAACAAATTCGACTTTATACCTAAATATAAGTTTACGGAATTCTTCCAAAAGCACTGCCGTTATGCCGTTAAGGCTTTTGTAGACTTCAGTAAGACAAAGAGGATTAATTAACTTAAATATGTTAAACTTTTGATTTGAAGCATTTCGATATCGATTGCTAAATGTGTATAAACAACAAATTCGACATTATACCTAAATATAAGTTTACTGAATTCTTCCAAATGCACTGTCGTTATACCGTTATGGCTTTATGTAAGCTTCAGTAAGATAAAGAAGGTTAATTAACTTAAATGTGTTAATGATTTAAAGCAATTCGATATCGCTTGCTAAATGTGTACATACAAGAAAATAGAATTTATACCTAAATATAAGATAACGGAATTCTTCTTAATGCACTGCCGTTATGAAGTTAAGGCTTTATGTAGACTTCAGTAAGATATAGAGGGTTAATTAACTTAAATGTGTTAATGATTTGAAGCATTTCGATATCGATTCCTAAATATGTAAATACAAGAAAATCGACTTTATACCTAAATAGAAAATTACGGAATTCTTCTGAATGCACTGCAGTTATACCGTTAAGGCTTTATGTAGACTTCAGTGCGTTAAAGAACGTTAATTAACTTAAATATGTTAAACTTATTATTTAAAGCATTTCGATATCGATTGCTAAATGTGTATATACAAGAAAATCGAATTTATACCTAAATATAAGATTACGGAATTCTTGTACATGCACTGCCGTAATACCGCCGTGTCTATATGCCAAATTCAAATCGTTGAAGAAGGTTTATTAACTTAAATATGTTAAGATAATTAGTTAAAGCATCTCGATATCGATTGCTAAATGTGTATATACAAGAAAATCAACTTTATGCATAAACATAAGGCTAAGGAATTCTTCCAAATGTATTGTCGTTATGCTGCCATAGCTTTACATCAACTTCAATACTTTAAAGAAGGTAATTAACTTAAATATGTTAAACTAATGATTTGAAGCATTTCGATATCGATTGCTAAATGTGTATATACAAGAAAATCGACTTTATACCTACATATAAGATTACGGAATTCTTCCAAATGCACTGCCGTTATTCCGTTATGGCTTTATGTAAACTTCAGTAGGATAAAGAAGGTTAATTAACTTAAGTATGTTAAACTAATGATTTGAAGCATTTCGATATCGCTGCTAAATATGTAAATACAAGAAAATCGAATTTATACCTAAATATAAGATAACGGGGTTCCTCTAAATGCACTGCCGTTATACCGTTAAGGTTTTATGTAGACTTCAGTAAGCTAAAAAATGTTTATTAACTTAATACGTTAACCTAATGATTTGAAGCATTTCGATATCGCTTGCTAAATGTGTAAATACAAGAAAATCGAATTTATACCTAAGTATAAGATAACGGAATTCTTCTAAATGCACTGCCGTCATACCGATAAGGCTTTATGTAGACTTCAGTAAGCTAAAAAATGTTTATTAACATAATATGTTAAACTAATGAGTCGAAGCATCTCGATATCGATTGCTAAATGAGTAAATACAACAAAATCGACTTTATACCTAAATATAAGGTTACGGAATTCTTCCAAATGCCCTGCCGTTATACCGTTATGGCTTTATGTAAACTTCAGTAAGATAAAGAAGGTTTATTAACTTAAATATGTTAAACTAATGATTTGAAGCATTTCGTTATCGATTGCTAAATGTGTATATAAAAAAAATCGAATTTATACCTAAATATAATATTACGGAATTCTTCTAAATGCACCGCTGTTATGCCGCCATGGCTTTATATCAACTTCAATACGTTAAAGAAGGTTAATTAACTTAAATATGTTAAACTAATGATTTGAAGCAATTCGATATCGCTTGCTAAATGTGTACATACAAGAAAATAGAATTTATACCTAAATATAAGATAACGGAATTCTTCTTAATGCACTGCCGTTATGAAGTTAAGGCTTTATGTAGACTTCAGTAAGATATAGAGGGTTAATTAACTTAAATCTGTTAATGATTTGAAGCATTTCGATATCGATTCCTAAATATGTAAATACAAGAAAATCGACTTTATACCTAAATAGAAAATTACGGAATTCTTCTGAATGCACTGCAGTTATACCGTTAAGGCTTTATGTAGACTTCAGTGCGTTAAAGAACGTTAATTAACTTAAATATGTTAAACTTATTATTTGAAGCATTTCGATATCGATTGCTAAATGTGTATAAACAACAAATTCGACTTTATACCTAAATATAAGTTTACGGAATTCTTCCAAAAGCACTGCCGTTATGCCGTTAAGGCTTTTGTAGACTTCAGTAAGACAAAGAGGATTAATTAACTTAAATATGTTAAACTTTTGATTTGAAGCATTTCGATATCGATTGCTAAATGTGTATAAACAACAAATTCGACTTTATACCTAAATATAAGTTTACGGAATTCTTCCAAATGCACTGTCGTTATACCGTTATGGCTTTATGTAAGCTTCAGTAAGATAAAGAAGGTTAATTAACTTAAATGTGTTAATGATTTAAAGCAATTCGATATCGCTTGCTAAATGTGTACATACAAGAAAATAGAATTTATACCTAAATATAAGATAACGGAATTCTTCTTAATGCACTGCCGTTATGAAGTTAAGGCTTTATGTAGACTTCAGTGCGTTAAAGAACGTTAATTAACTTAAATATGTTAAACTTATTATTTGAAGCATTTCGATATCGATTGCTAAATGTGTATATACAACATATGTTAAACTAATGATTTGAGGCATTTCGATATCGATTGCTAAATGTGTATGTACAAGAAAATCGACTTTATACCTAAATATATGATAACGGAATTCTTCTACATGCACTGCCGTTATACCGTTAAGGCGTTTGTAGACTTCAGTAGGATAAAGGGGGTTAATTAACTTAAATATGTTAAACTAATGATTTGAGGCATTTCGATATCGATTGCTAAATGTGTATATACAAGAAAATCGACTTTATACCTAAATAGAAGATTACGTATTTCTTCCAAATGCACTGCCGTTATGCCGTTAAGGCGTTTGTAGACTTCAGTAAGATAGAGAGGGTTAATTAGCTTAAATATGTTAAACTAATGATTTGAAGCATTTCGATATCGATTGCTAAATGTGTATATACAAAAAAATTGACTTTATACCTAAATATAAGATTACGTAGTTCTTCTAAATGCTTTGCCGTTGTGCCGTTAAAACGTTTGTAGACTTCAGTGCGTTAAAGTAGGTTTGTTAACTTAAATATATTAAACTAATGATTTGAAGCATTTCGATTTCGATTGCTAAATGAGTATATACAAGAAAATGGACTTTATACCTAAATATAAGATTACGGAATTCTTTTAAATGCTTTGCCGTTATGCCGTTAAGGCGTTTGTAGACTTCAGTAAGATAGAGAGGGTTAATTAACTTAAATATATTAAACTAATGATTTGAGGCATTTCGATATCGATTGCTAAATGTGTATATACGAGAAAATCGACTTTATACCTAAATATATGATAACAGAATTCTTCTACATGCACTGCCGTTATGCCGTTAAGGCGTTTGTAGACTTCAGTAAGATAAAGGGGGTTAATTAACTAAAATATTTTAAACTAATGATTTGAGGCATTTCGATATCGATTGCTAAATGTGTATATACAAGAAAATCGACTTTATACCTAAATATAAGATTACGGAATTCTTCTAAATGCACTGCCGTTATGCCGTTATGGCTTTATGTTAACTTCAGTTCGTTTAAGAAGGTTTATTAACTTAGATATGTTACACTAGTTATTTTAAGCATTTAGAAATCGATTGCTTAATGCATATATACAAGAAAATCGAAATTATACCTAAATGTAAGATTACGGAATTCTTCCAAATGTACTGTCGTTATACCACCATGGCTTTACATCAACTTCCATACGTTAAAAAAGGTTAATTAACTTAAATATGTTAAACTAATGATTTGAAGCATTTAGATATCGATTGCTAAATGTGTATATACAAGAAAATCGAATTTATACCTAAATATATGATAACGGAATTCTTCTACATGCACTGCCGTTATGCCGCCATGGCTTTGTGTTAACTTCAGTGCGTTAAAGTAGGTTTGTTAACTTAAATTAGTCAAACTAATGATTTGAGGCATTTCGATATCGATTGCTATTACGGAATTCTTCCAAATGCACTGCCGTTATACCGTTATGGTTTTATGTTAACTTCAGTTAGTTAAAGAAGGTTTATTAACTTAAATATGTTAACCAGGTATTTGAAGCATTTCGATATCGATTGCTTAATGCATATATACAAGAAAATCGACTTGATACCTAAATATATGATAACGGAATTCTTCTACATGCACTGCCGTTATGCCGTTACGACGTTTGTAGACTTTAGTAAGATAAAGGGGGTTAATTAACTTAAATATGTTAAACTAATGATTTGAAGCATTTAGATATCGATTGCTAAATGCGTATATACAACAAAATCGAATTTATACCTAAATATGAGCTTACGGAATTCTTCTAAATGCAATGCCGTTATGCCGTTATGGCTTTATGTTAACTTCTGTTCGTTAAAGAAGGTTTATTAACTTAAATATGTTACACCAGTTATTAGAAATATTTCGAAATCGATTGCTTATTGCATATATACAAGAAAATCGACTTTATACCTAAATAGAAGATTACGTAATTCTTCTAAATGCTTTGCCGTTATGCCGCTAAGGCGTTTGTGTACTTCAGTTAGATAAAGAGGGTTAATTAACTTAACTTGTTAAACTAATGATTTGAAACATTTTGATATCGATTGCTAAATGCGTATATACAACAAAATCGACTTTATACCTAAATATGAGCTTACGGAATTCTTCTAAATGCACTGCCGTTATGCCGTTATGGCTTTATGTTAACTTCAGTGCTTAAAGTAGGTTTGTTAACTTAAATATTCAAACTATGATTTGAAGCATTTCGATATCGATGGCTAAATCAGTATGTACAAGTAAATCGACTTTATACCTAAATATAAGATTACGTAATTCTTCTAAATGCTTTGCCGTTATGCCGTTAAGGCGTTTGTGACTTCAGTAAGATAAAGAGGGTTAATTAACTTAACTTGTTAAACTAATGATTTGAACATTTTGATATCGATTGCTAAATGCGTATATACAAAAAATCGACTTTATACCTAAAATAGTTACGGAATTCTTCAAATGCTTTCGTTATGCCGTAGGCTTTTAGACTTCATAGTAAAGAGGGTTAATTAACTTAAATATGTTAAACTCATGATTTAGGCATTTCGATATCGAATGCTAATTGTATATACAAGAAAATCGACTTTATACCTAAATATAAGATACGTAATTCTTCTAAATGCTTTGCCGTTATGCCGTTAAGGCGTTTGTGGACTTCAGTAAGATAAAGAGGGTTAATTAACTTAACTTGTTAAACTAATGATTTGAACATTTTGATATCGATTGCTTAATGCGTATATACAACAAAATCGCTTTATACCTAAATATGAGCTTACGGAATTCTTCTAAATCTTTGCCGTTATGCCGTTAAGGCTTTGTAACTTCAGTGATAAAGAGGTTATTAACTTAAATATTTAAAATAATTATTTGAAGCATTTCGATATCGATTGCTAAATAGTATTACAAGAAATCGATTTTATACCTAAATATAAGATACGTAATTCTTCTAAATGCTTTGCCGTTATGCCGTTAAGGCGTTTGTGGACTTCAGTAAGATAAAGAGGGTTAATTAACTTAACTTGTTAAACTAATGATTTGAAGCATTTTGATATCGATTGCTAAATGCGTATATACAACAAAATCGACTTTATACCTAAATATGAGCTTACGGAATTCTTCTAAATGCTTTGCCGTTATGCCGTTAAGGCGTTTGTAGACTTCAGTAAGATAAAGAGGGTTAATTAACTTAAATATGTTAAACTCATGATTTGAGGCATTTCGATATCGAATGCTAAATGTGTATATACAAGAAAATCGATTTTATACCTAAATATAAGATTACGGATTTCTTCTAAATGCACTGCCGTTATGCAGTTACGGCTTTATGTTAACTTCTGTTCGTTAAAGAAGGTTTATTAACTTAAATATGTTACACCAGTTATTAGAAATATTTCGAAATCGATTGCTTATTGCATATATACAAGAAAATCGATTTATACCTAAATAGAAGATTACGTAATTCTTCTAAATGCTTTGCCTTATGCCGCTAAGGCGTTTGTGTACTTCAGTTAGATAAAGAGGGTTAATTAACTTAACTTGTTAAACTAATGATTTGAAACATTTTGATATCGATTGCTAAATGCGTATATACAACAAAATCGACTTTATACCTAAATATGAGCTTACGGAATTCTTCTAAATGCACTGCCGTTATGCCGTTATGGCTTTATGTTAACTTCAGTGCGTTAAAGTAGGTTTGTTAACTTAAATATATCAAACTAATGATTTGAAGCATTTCGATATCGATGGCTAAATCAGTATGTACAAGTAAATCGACTTTATACCTAAATATAAGATTACGTAATTCTTCTAAATGCTTTGCCGTTATGCCGTTAAGGCGTTTGTAGACTTCAGTAAGATAAAGAGGGTTAATTAACTTAACTTGTTAAACTTATGATTTGAAACATTTTGATATCGATTGCTAAATGCGTATATACAAGAAAATCGACTTTATACCTAAAAGTAAGATTACGGAATTCTAACAAATGGACTGTCGTTATGCCGCCATGGCTTTATATGAACTTCAATATGTTAAAGAAGGTTAATTAACTTAAATATGTTAAACTAATGATTTAAGGCATTTCGATATCGATTGCTTAATGTGTATTTACAACAAAATCGACTTTATACCTAAACATAAGCTTACGGAATTCTTCAAAATGCACTGCATACAAGAAAATCGACTTTATACCTAAATATAAGATTACGGAATTCTTCCAAATGCACTGCCGTTATACCGTTATGGTTTTATGTTAACTTCAGTTAGTTAAAGAAGGTTTATTAACTTAAATATGTTAAACCAGTTATCTGAAGCATTTCGATATCGATTGCCTAATGCATATATACAAGAAAATCGACTTTATACCTAAATATAAAAAAGGTTAATTAACTTAAATATGATAAACTAATGATTTGAGGCATTTCGATATCGATTGCTAAATAAGTATATAGAAGAAAATCGACTTTCTACCTAAATATAAGATTACGGAATTCTTCTACATGAACTGCCGTTATGCCGCCATGGCTTTGTGTTAACTTCAGTTCGTTTAAGAAGGTTTATTAACTTAGACATGTTACACTAGTTATTTGAAGCATTTCGAAATCGATTGCTTAATGCATATATACAAGAAAATCGACTTTCTACCTAAATATAAGAATACGGAATTCTTCTAAATGCACTGCCGTTATGCCGTTATGGCTTTATGTTAACTTCAGTTCGTTTAAGAAGGTTTATTAACTTAGATATGTTACACTAGTTATTTTAAGCATTTAGAAATCGATTGCTTAATGCATATATACAAGAAAATCGAAATTATACCTAAATGTAAGATTACGGAATTCTTCCAAATGTACTGTCGTTATACCACCATGGCTTTACATCAACTTCAATACGTTAAAAAAGGTTAATTAACTTAAATATGTTAAACTAATGATTTGAAGCATTTAGATATCGATTGCCAAATGTGTATATACAAGAAAATCGAATTTATACCTAAATATATGATAACGGAATTCTTCTACATGCACTGCCGTTATGCCGCCATGGCTTTGTGTTAACTTCAGTGCGTTAAAGTAGGTTTGTTAACTTAAATTAGTCAAACTAATGATTTGAGGCATTTCGATATCGATTGCTATTACGGAATTCTTCCAAATGCACTGCCGTTATACCGTTATGGTTTTATGTTAACTTCAGTTAGTTAAAGAAGGTTTATTAACTTAAATATGTTAACCAGGTATTTGAAGCATTTCGATATCGATTGCTTAATGCATATATACAAGAAAATCGACTTGATACCTAAATATATGATAACGGAATTCTTCTACATGCACTGCCGTTATGCCGTTACGACGTTTGTAGACTTTAGTAAGATAAAGGGGGTTAATTAACTTAAATATGTTAAACTAATGATTTGAAGCATTTAGATATCGATTGCTAAATGCGTATATACAACAAAATCGAATTTATACCTAAATATGAGCTTACGGAATTCTTCTAAATGCAATGCCGTTATGCCGTTATGGCTTTATGTTAACTTCAGTGCGTGAAAGTAGGTTTGTTAACTTAAATATATCAAACTAATGATTTGAAGCATTTCGATATCGATTGCTAAATCAGTATGTACAAGACAATCGACTTTATACCTAAATATAAGTTTAGGTAATTCTTCTAAATGCTTTGCCGTTATGCCGTTAAGGCGTTTGTAGACTTCAGTAAGATAAAGAGGGTTAATTAACTTAAATATGTTAAAATAATTATTTGAAGCATTTCGATATCGATTGCTAAATGAGTATATACAAGAAAATCGACTTTATACCTAAATATAAGATGACGTAATTCTTCTAAATGCTTTGCCGTTATGCCGTTAAGGCGTTTGTGGACTTCAGTAAGATAAAGAGGGTTAATTAACTTAACTTGTTAAACTAATGATTTGAAGCATTTTGATATCGATTGCTAAATGCGTATATACAACAAAATCGACTTTATACCTAAATATGAGCTTACGGAATTCTTCTAAATGCTTTGCCGTTATGCCGTTAAGGCGTTTGTAGACTTCAGTAAGATAAAGAGGGTTAATTAACTTAAATATGTTAAGCTCATGATTTGAGGCATTTCGATATCGAATGCTAAATGTGTATATACAAGAAAATCGATTTTATACCTAAATATAAGATTACGGATTTCTTCTAAATGCACTGCCGTTATGCAGTTACGGCTTTATGTTAACTTCTGTTCGTTAAAGAAGGTTTATTAACTTAAATATGTTACACCAGTTATTCGAAATATTTCGAAATCGATTGCTTATTGCATATATACAAGAAAATCGACTTTATACCTAAATAGAAGATTACGTAATTCTTCTAAATGCTTTGCCGTTATGCCGCTAAGGCGTTTGTGTACTTCAGTTAGATAAAGAGGGTTAATTAACTTAACTTGTTAAACTAATGATTTGAAACATTTTGATATCGATTGCTAAATGCGTATATACAACAAAATCGACTTTATACCTAAATATGAGCTTACGGAATTCTTCTAAATGCACTGCCGTTATGCCGTTATGGCTTTATGTTAACTTCAGTGCGTTAAAGTAGGTTTGTTAACTTAAATATATCAAACTAATGATTTGAAGCATTTCGATATCGATGGCTAAATCAGTATGTACAAGTAAATCGACTTTATACCTAAATATAAGATTACGTAATTCTTCTAAATGCTTTGCCGTTATGCCGTTAAGGCGTTTGTAGACTTCAGTAAGATAAAGAGGGTTAATTAACTTAACTTGTTAAACTTATGATTTGAAACATTTTGATATCGATTGCTAAATGCGTATATACAAGAAAATCGACTTTATACCTAAAAGTAAGATTACGGAATTCTAACAAATGGACTGTCGTTATGCCGCCATGGCTTTATATGAACTTCAATATGTTAAAGAAGGTTAATTAACTTAAATATGTTAAACTAATGATTTAAGGCATTTCGATATCGATTGCTTAATGTGTATTTACAACAAAATCGACTTTATACCTAAACATAAGCTTACGGAATTCTTCAAAATGCACTGTCGTTATGCCGTTATGGCTTTATGTTAACTTCAGTTCGTTAAAGAAGGTTTATTAACTTAGTTATGTTACACCAGTTATTTGAAGCATTTCGAAATCGATTGCTTAATGTATATATACAAGAAAATCGACTTTATAACTAAATATAAGATTACGGAATTCTTCCAAATGAACTGCCGTTACGCAGTTAAGGCGTTTGTAGATTTAAGTAAGATAAAGAGTGTTAATTAGCTTAAATATGTTAAACTAATGATTTGAAGCATTTCGATATCGATTGCTAAATGTGTATGTACAAGAAAATCGACTTTATACCTAAATATATGATAACGGAATTCTTCTACATGCACTGCCATTATGCCGTTAAGGCGTTTGTAGACTTCAGTAAGAAAAGAGGAGGTTAATTAACTTAAATAGGTTAAACTAATGATTTGAGGCATTTCGATACCGATTGCTAAATGTGGATATACAAGAAAATCGACTTAATACCTAAATATAAAACTACGGAATTCTTCCAAATGCACTGCCGTTATACCGTTATGGTTTTATGTTAACTTCAGTTAGGTAAAGAAGGTTTATTAAATTAAATATGTTAAACCAGTTATTTGAAGCATTTCGGTATCGATTGCTTAATGCATATATACAAGAAAATCGACTTATTACCTAAATAAAAGATTACAGAATTCTTCCAAATGTACATGGCTTTACATCAACTTCAATGCGTTAAAAAAGGTTAATTAACTTAAATATGTTAAACTAATGATTTGAAGCATTTCG
>JAPZAG010002805.1:0-14223 GCA_027475135.1 Bactrocera correcta | reverse complement strand
GGTTTGCTTTTCATTGCATATATTCACAAAAGCTATCTGATCTGCCTTCCAATGGCCGGCGCGATTCGTCAAGCAAGTTGAAGCAGTTGTCTTGTTGTTTAAAGCAAATTTCGAAGTTATCGTTTGCTTTTCTTATTTTAGTGCTCTGGCCGATATTGCTTCATTACAATATAATATATTCGAGTTTTTTTTTGCTTAATTAGACGCCTTTAAGTTGTAAAATTTATTTCTAAAAAAATATATAAAAATAATTTATGTTCTTGTTAAGTAAGTAGCTCCGAGTTTATTAGGAATAGCAAAAAGGATACGCGAGTACAAATTTTTCGCTCTACAAAAATTTTTTAACAATTTTTTTTTCATAAAAACTCATACCATACAAAAACCTATACATGAAATGACCCAAGCATTCATACATGTGATCTGTTCGTTCTGCGCGTTGCTCATACGACACGGTGTACTTTACTAATACAGTACATTTCTGGCATAACTTCAACTACATATAGCCTTTAAAGGAATACTTTTATTAAATAATATATTGAAACCTATACAATTCTGTAGACACATATACATAAATGCATTTCCTTTACTTATTTGTACTATGATAATTATGCTAATATATATTTGATCGTATCATACGACTTAATATTAATGGCATTTTCTTTTTTATTTCAGGTATGGGAACAAAAATTTTGATTATAAATGCTAATAAATATAAGAATGTTGCTTATGCTATGTAAGTGCCTATGATAAGTTTTACCTGCTGTGGTACATATGCTATTTGTAAGTAAGAACCAGTCAGTAGTGAAATTGGGTGTAGAGATACATATATGTTGGCTTAACTTAAGGCAAGTACTATAATATATGTAACTTCAGTAAAAGTCAGACCAGTCAGTTCATGAAACCATTCAGAGGTATAAGAATTATGATCAGAAGACACGTTGATCATCCACGTCAATTCTCCCTTGATAATAATTAAAATTATTACCACTTCTGACCGAATATTGAGCTTATGCTACAGACCTAAAACCATTTATTGTAGGTGCATACAACTCAACAAAAAAACCAAATAATTGAAACTTGGCGTTAAATTAAAATAGCCGAAAAGCATTATTATTCTACTAATTGTCCGAGAACAGCATTGGTAAATAAACAGTGAGTTATCTATTTGACATCGAGGCGCAGCGCCTCCCAGAAGCTTGTCTAATGCACAGCACGTATAAATGAAAGGCAGACCATTAGAGACTACACTCCATACATTTTAAGTCTCGAAATGGCTCTTAAATATGAGGAATATGCTCTTGGATATTTCTGAAGTATTTAACAACGTCTCAATGGATGTTGATACTATACAACCCTTGATCAGATGCTTTTTGACCCTTGCAAGGATAAAAGTAAAATGGAATGTCACCAGAATGACCAAAGAAGTCTGCAGAGGTATTCCGGAAAGTTGAGTGCTATTTCTGCTTTTATGGACATAAATGGTGAATAAACTGATAAGAAACTTCAAATCCACTAAGATAGTGGCTTATGCGGACGACCATTAGCAGTATTATGACAGCCATTATCAATCCAGTTTGGCATTGTAAGCGGGTTTAAGGAAGAACCCGGAGAAAACGGATCTACTTGTATTAACAAGAAAGCACAAAATATGGAGTTCCCTTCGATAAATAGGTCTCTCAAGGATCGCACCAAGTACCTTAGGGTAGTCTTGGGTAGCAAACTCCTGTGGAAGCAAAACGTGGAAGAAAGACTAAGAAAAGCTTTATGTGCGTATAGGCAGACGCTCGGCACAATTTGTGAGCTCTCTTCCTCTCTCATGCACTGCTGCTACACAGCTATAGTAAGACCAATCTGCACTACGGAGCAGTGGTATGGTAGACAGGCATACCGAAATCCACCTAAGGGCAGCGAATGGAAAAGGTTCAGAGGCTCGCTGAGCTGTGAAAAACGGGAGCTTTAAGGACAACTACAACAGTGGTTCTGGTACTAAATCTGCCACCCATAAACCTCTTCGCTGAAAACTGCTGGAGAATTTACATATACATGATCTCACTTTTCAGACGGTTGGACGGAATGGAGTTGATGCAGAGATATACTGTCAGGAATTGGGCAGCATATTTCAAGCTGAAGTCTGTGCTATTGCGAATGCACTGGAGCAGGCCTCCCCTCAAAATCTACGCAGATACACAAGCAGTAACTTCGTATCGCATATTGGCCAGAAGTGTCTTGGGAAGCTTAGTAGTCTAAAGAGTTGTTAGAAGCAAGCAACTTCACTTTCAATGGGTGTTAGGCCACACAGACATTGATAGCAATGAAATAGTGGACAAGATTGCCAAGAATGGTGTACGGGTAGCACCCGAAAAAGTGATCAACTTGGGGAAACCCATACATTGTCTATGCGAGGATCTGGGCAGAAGAAATGTAAAGAAAATCAAAATCCGATTAAACCTGACCGACACAATAAGGCTGACAGAATAGAAAATGTATAAAGCAAGGCACGAGGGTAACAATGGAGTATCTTTGGTGCACTTGTCCCGCATTGGCAAGATTACGCTGGGGGTTAAGCATCTTGCGTCCACACTGTTGATACACTGAAGGAGGTATCGATAGTGAGGCCACAGAGTCTGTTGAAATTCGCGACAAGCGCAGCCTTCCTGAAGGATAACTACTCCTAATAGACATACTATCTGAACTCCATCTGGTATCGCTAAGGATATTGCCAACTGGTGACTATACGAAATATTCCCTACACTTACTATTAGTACCGTACTCATCGAGATTTCTTAGATAAATTGTCTTAGAAAATAATGCAATTTTCAAAGAAATTGTTCAGATCGCATAAACTGACCGATCAAAATCAATATAAAAAGATTTTTGCAATCATTTATGATATACAAATGTATCTGTGAATATCGAGCTGGTTTCTATGCAAGTGAGGACACCAATGAAGGCCCGAAAATCGGCTTTACTGAGAAGTCTCGGTCCAACTGCCTGCATCACGCCTTTCCACATGGAACCCCCACTACCTGCCTATTAATATGCACATATGTCCAGTTTCCATGCATTATGTGTTTGACGCTGATGTTGCTGCGGCGCATGTTGGACTTCGGACGCCCCGATTGGTCGCAACAACTTCTGCAACGATGAAGACGACATTGAAGCAATTCGGCATACTCAGTTGACCAGCAGCATTGCGTTTTTTGTTGCTATTGCAATTGCCGCTGTCGCTGATGTGATGAAGTTTACTGTGGTGAGGCGTGCGGTTGCTGCGCGGGCAGGTGCGGCATAGTTGGCGACGACGTTGCACTCACGGTGATGCGATGTCAGCGCATAGCAGTGGACCGATGACATTTGCAGCTGCCACTTGGACATGGCGACCTGTGACACTATGTCCATGCAAACTCATGCAGGCATAGCCATAGTGCCTGTCGAATATGCGGACGTTCGGACATTCATTCGTTTACCACGGTTTGTGTGACGGTATGCGCATCTACATGCGAGCATTCGTGCTATGGTTATTGCTGATTGTACAAAACCACTGAACAAGAAAAATTAATTATGAAAAATCCACTGAAGTATAGTTGTGTGTGTGTGCGTGTGAGACGTGTCAAAATATTGGAAAAATAAACAGTGTCCCGAAAAGGGAGCTTGCGGAAAATGTGACGCGAAAATGAAAATGAATTGGACAGTAAATGCCAATGTTGCTGTCGCAGTGCTCTTTTGAAATTTAATCATTTATTTATGTTAAAGCTTCGGGATGTGTTAAAGCTCGCCCATGTTTTCCGTTCGCCTGCTCAACGCCTTTGGTTTGTCAAATGTGAACGTGCGGTTGTTCACTGACGTACGAGTACATATATATATACAAACATATATGTATAGTATATACATGAGGGTGGGTGATAAAATCCACTAAAAGAAATATTTTTTTCAAATAGTAGGAAACGAGCTAAGAATTTTTCTATCTGATAGTAATAGAAAATATAGAAAATTGTATGGAGCAGGACCATCTCTTTATAACTCAGAGCTCATAGTTGGAGAAAATTTCTTAGGAAGTCTATCAACCTCATATTTGGTAAAACTTTTTTAGCGAAACCTATCGAAATTTCTAAGAGAAGTCGAAATATTTGCTTATATTTGAAGCAACTTTCTTAGAGTATAGAGTAGTTTTTCAATAAATTTTTCTGAGTACCAAGCGACAAGAAACATTTGATTTTTGACGTATCCTAATATACATACCTTGCATTAGTTGCATTAGAGCATATATTTACATATGCTCATAATTTTTTTCTTCCATTTTCTTTTCATTTTATACTTTCTAATTTTTTTCAACAACTCCCACTTGTTGTTGTCAATCCTTTACATTGATCACAAAACAGCATCAACTGTAAGAGTATAGTGAAATATTTTCAAATCATAATATGATTCCATGTCATGTCTCGTGACCTTAGAGAACATGTACAGCTCGCAGGTGCACTAAATCCGACTTCTAAAATAACATTTTTCACTGCATTTTGCAAGAATGCAATGGAACCGCCGATATCGGACTACTAAAGCTTATAGCTGCCAAACAAATAGAGTGATTAAAATCATTTAGTTCAAAATCATTAGGAGTTAGTGTCACTTAAAATCGTACAGGATATTTTATTGAAAAAAATTGAAAAAAAAGAAAAAAAAAAAAAAAACTAAAATTATATTGGGCCGTCTTTGGCATTTTTTAAAGCAATAAGCCTTTTTGGCATCGAGTAACTTTGCTCATGTATCGACGCAAATTTTGCACCGTTTTTGTTCAGGGGCCTTCTTGAGTTCGTGTTTGCTCAAGTCAGATGCTCAACAAATACCATATCCGGAGTCTACTGCGATCGCGTAAAATTGAAAA
Organism: Bactrocera correcta; assembly: GCA_027475135.1. NCBI lineage: Eukaryota > Metazoa > Arthropoda > Insecta > Diptera > Tephritidae > Bactrocera > Bactrocera correcta. Next base: position 9,347 of record JAPZAG010002805.1, on the reverse strand, counting down.
GTGGATTGGATTATCATTTTCTCATCATAATACATATCTGGTTCATAATATCTTCATAATATTTTCAATAAAAACCAAATTACCGACTCCGTGTGCTGACAAACCATCACGAGTCCTTCTCCATGTTTGACAGTCACACGCAAATTAGCTATGCTCGTCTCTGTTTTTGGATTTCTCCACACTATTTGTTTGCCATCTGACGCAAATATTGGTACATCCGCAAAAATAACTTCATTCTAGACCTCTTTCGGCTTAGGTTGGTACTCAAGAGCAAATTGTAACTATTTGCGTTTATAAATAAATGGCTTGTTGCGAGCAGTTCTAGCAAGAACATAGTTTTTACGAAGCACTCTCCATACTATTACATCACTGACGTCCTTTTTCAAATACATTTTAAGCTCATTGTTAATTTTGGAGCTGATTTTCTTGGATTTTCATTCACTTAGCGTATTATCCATTACTCGTCATTAGGGGTCAGCTTCTTATTCGACTGGGTTTTGACTTTATTAAATATTCTATTACTTTTGCTGTGCCTTCTTATTACTTACTGAATGGTGCTGCGTAGTCTGTACATTATTTCTACGATTTCTGCATAACTTTTTTTTCTTTTGAGATGGTTTATTATTAATTCGCGTTCTACCGGAGATGTTCGCTTCATTTTGCTAAATTTACTATAAATGCTGAAAACTTTAAGAGCTTCGAAATATCATTGTAGAGAACTTAAAAGCAAATATTCGTACACATTCAATCATAAAATTCGTGGATTTCCCCAAAGGCATTTTAATATGTTGAAAGAATAAAACAAAACACAAAGAAATCACGAACCTTTTTTGAATTTTTTATTATAGTATTTTCGAAAATTATTGGTTTTTGCCATATTAAGTGTAGAATAATTGCATGACTAAAAAATTAATAAACAAATTGTTAGTCCAAATTTTTTAAAAATCACTTGGAAAGGGTACTACAGAAAAAGGTGCGAAGAGAGTACCATATTCCATCTGCTCATATTTTTTTTAGTTGTGCGCCTTTGAGTGCAGTGCTTATTGCTAAAGATTTATTTGTAAATAAAACCCACCGAAACCCCATTTTAGTTTATCTCCTACTTACTGAGTACCCTTCTGGGTGATGTCTGCAATTATCCAGTCTCGAAGCATATCCAATACAAAACAAGAAAAAACGTTAACTTCGGTTGCACCGAAGCTAAATACCCTTCACAGGTGCATTTCTATTAGTAACTATGTGTCCAGTTTGTATGGAAGCTATATGTTATAGTTAACCGATCTGAACAATTTCTTTGGAGATTACATTGTTGCCTTAGAAAATAATATATTCCAAATTTCGTGAATATATCTTGTCAAATGTGAAAGTTGTCCATACAAGAACTTGATTCCGATCGTTCAGTTTGTATGGCAGCTATATGCTATAGTTAACTGATCTGAACAATTTCTTCAGAGATTACATTGTTGCCTTAGAAAATAATATATACCAAATTTCGTAAATATATCTTGTCAAAAGTGAAAGTTGTCCATACAAGAACTTGATTCCGATCGTTCAGTTTGTATGGCAGCTATATGCTATAGTTAACCGATCTGAACAAATTCTTCAGAGATTACATTGTTGCCTTAGAAAATAATATATACCAAATTTCGTGAATATATCTTGTCAAATGTGAAAGTTGTCCATACAAGAACTTGATTCCGATCGTTCAGTTTGTATGGCAGCTATATGTTATAGTTAACCGATCTGAACAATTTTCTCGGATATTACATTGTTGCCTTAGAAAATAATATATACCAAATTTCGTGAATATATCTTGTCAAATGTGAAAGTTGTCCATACAAGAACTTGATTCCGATCGTTCAGTTTGTATGGCAGCTATATGTTATAGTGGTCCGATATCGGCCGTTCCGACAAATGAGCAGCTTCTTGAAGAGAAAATGACGTTTGCAAAATTTCAAAAGGATATCTTAAAAACTGAGGGACTAGTTCGTATATATACAGACAGACGGACAGACGGACAGACGGACAGACGGACAGACGGACAGACAGACGGACATGGCTAAATCGACTCAGCTCAACATACTGATCATTTATATATATACTTTATAGGGTCTCCGACGCTTCCTTCTGGGTGTTACAAACATCGTGACAAAGTTAATATACCCTGTTCAGGGTATAACTACCGCCACCACCATTCAATCATGTTAGACTTTTTCTCGTGCTGCGCATATTGAGCGTGTTTAAAATTCAATAAATCGATTGAAATAAAAACGATGCCCTCAGCAATATAGACAATCTCTCCTAGCCGCTTTGCTTGTGTTAATAACAACGTTTGTATGTATGTATATAGTTGGTTGCATGCAAATATTTCAGTTTTTTAATTATTGTTCTCACGCACAATGCTCAACGTGAAACCTGCAGAATTAATCCGTTGATTGCCGGACTGCATTCCATGCCAAGCATTGGCAATTCGATTTTTTCGCAAAAGCATTCTGATATTCACAATCTTTTGTATTTACATACCTACATATACATATATATAGAATTTGTATAAATACATATATGTGTGTGTATGTATGTGTGCATTGTAGGCGTTTTGATAAATATTAAAAGTGAGTTATTGCTTAAATGGCTTTATCAATGTTGAGTGTGTGGTCAACCACAGTGGGATTCAGCGGAATTTAAAGGAGGCTAAGTATTTTCATATTACACACTGCAGTCCAATTATATACACACGCCATTTTAATAAGTGATTATTGCTCAATTATTCTATATGTGTGGTAATTGGACAAGGCATATATGTTATTGTTGTTATAAAAGTTTTTATCGTTCATTTAATAAAAACAAATGTGAGATGACGTTGAATAGAGAAAAGAAATACTTCAATGTACAGTCACTTGTATTTGAGTAGGCGTTTGTTTACATGAACATCTAGGCATATAATATCTACATTTATACATTTTTACATACAAATATACATTCATTTATCAACATTTAAGTAAAGAGCGGAATTTGTAAATCAAATCTTTGAAATCGTTGACCGTCAGACGTTCTACACTAGTGCCAAACAAAATTCTTTTATACGAGCAGATGCTCCAATCGGTTTGATTATATGGCGCTCAGATATAAAAACAAAAAAAAATAACACCTTTCATAAATAAAAAAAGTTTCCATACAAGGATTTAAATTTTTTATCATTTAGTTTGTATGGCGATCTGATATACGATATCGATAGAAAGCTTTTATGGAAGCCGCATGTCGAAGAGAGAAAAAAAAAGGCATCGTATGTCTTATACTTCTATAGAGGAGCCTCTGGATCTACGACACCATAGTCAAGCCCATTATGAAAAGAAACTCGAGAGCATTCAATGACTGGCGCTCATTATCATATATGTTACACTTAGTTCCAATCCAATCACGGCACTTAACGCCATTTGGCACATAGTTCCCATAGACAGCGTCGAAGGGTGTATGGCTGCGTAAGTTGCTATCAAACTCAGAGAATCGTGGTTCTTAAAACGAACATATGAATCACGGATTCGAGTCGCCAAGCCGAACTCTGGCGGTTCATTCTGTACCCATACATATATTGGAGAGGGAGTAGTGGGTAGGAAAAGTTCGTTGAAGGAGAGGGACAGTGAGCTTCATTACGGAAGCGTAAGGGCTGTTAGCAGCTCTCTGTCAACTCCAGTTTCAGACTGCTTGGCTATTGCAGTGTTTTCTAAGCCGAGGTTGCAGTCATTAATAATGCTACTGTTCCGAAGTGCATGCTCCTTCAGAAAAATTAGAAGCTTCTTGAAGAAAAAAAAGACGTATGGAAGGATATTTTTCTTTCATAATTTTCTCTGGAGACGAATTTTTCACCAGCAAAATCATACGACATATACCGGAGCAGCTAGTAATCAATTTGTGCTAAGTTCAGGCGAGAGATAAATGCGTAAGAATCTCGCAACCAAGCCCTTGAGCTTCTGGCGAGTAATTATTCTCATGAAGATGCCCTAGTGTTTGCCTTATGTAAGAAAATTGCGCTCCTATTGAGCATTTCTAGTCAAAAACTTTCTTCATTCCAGTCCAGTTGCTGGCAGCACAGATCTGAATTGAGTTTTTTGACAAGAAGAATCATTCATCATCTAATATGATCCAATCCGCTAAATGCATGAAAAAGTTTTCTGACCGTTAAGTCTGGTTTGGCCACCGTTTGCACCAGCTCACGCAATTCGACCATGTTAGGTCGTGTTTGATGTTATCGTTAGTGACCAACTTTTTATAACCAGCAACTACCCAATTCATAAAAAGGTCTATTCTGTTAGAATAGACTCGGATCGCGAGGTCCCAATACTACTGAAACCTTTAATTGTAAAATTAATGAATTGCTTTTTTGCTAGATGTACCTAAATCTATGCCAGCAGTCGATATGTGGGACTGGAGTTAAAAATAGGAAATAAACTAGAGTTGGTGCATTAAATTGTGTTATAAAATAAAAAACACAGAGTTTCAGCGATATCTAAGTAACGAGACACAAACTCAAGTAAATCGGAGGATATGAATAAGATCCCAATTCAGGGGGGAAAATCGCCCAACCATCAAAAAACCACTATAGCTCAACCGGCTAAACTTACATTGAACAAGTTTTTCGCACCATACATTGACTACTTTCATATAACGGTTATTTTGAAAATCATGGAAGTGCGATAATTTACTAAATAAGTACTTTAGAAATAGTAAAATTCACACCAAATATGGTGTGAAGAAGCTCTATAAGATTTATTAAAAATTCGGTAAGACACCGCCCACTTTCGCATAAAATTTCATTCTCCAAGAACTACTCTACCTGTCCCAACGATATTTGATGTATAGCATTATTCCGACATTACGTTCTTAAAATAGATGAAATCCAACTAAAGTACAACCGCGTCTACTTTCAACGCCTTATATGCCACATGACTCTTTCACTTCAGAGGATATGTGTACAGGGATTGTCCGGAAAGTAATAGGACTAAGTCGATTAAAAAAAAATATTGAATTACAATTCTTTAAAAACTCTAAAATAGGCTTCTTCTGCGTCGATGCGGCGCTGCCAGCGCGATTTCCAAGCATTGAAGGCGTCACGGAAGGCATTCCTCGGAATAGCCTCGAAAGCTGAATTGTACGCTGCTTCGATCCCCTTTGTCGTCTCAAAATGCTTGCCTTTCATCAGCCTTCTGAGGCAAGGAAACAAAAGAAGTCCAGGAGGCCACATATGGGCTGTAGAGCGGCTGCGGAAGCGTGAAGTAGTTGTTCACAAGAAAGGCGGTGTGAGCCAGAACGTTGGCGTGGTGTGATATATCACCGTTAAACTTTTTCCTTTGAAAATATGTAAAGTCTAAAGTATATGCGGGCAATGCCGCTCCGATTCAGGTCTTGGAACAAAACATCACGCGTGTCATATGCCAGTTACCAGTCGAAATGCTCGAACGAGTCATCGAAAATTGAACTCAACGGATGGACCATCTGAGAAGTAGCCGCGTCCAGCATTTGAAAGAGATAATCTACAAAAAATAAATGCCAAAGAATGTTCATTCTAACTGTAACAAACATTCGCCATTAATTTTGAGGTTTCTATGTTTTTTGTTTAAAAAATTAGAGAATCTCGAAAAGCATCACCCTTTGTAATCTCCGAAGAAAGATTTCAAATTGGATCAATATAGGTTATATATGCCATACAAACTGAACGATGAAGACGACATTCTTTTATGAACACTTTTTTATTTGACAAAATATCTTTTTTTTTTGAAATTTTGAATCCATTATTTGTCAAAGTACAACCTCCGAAGAAATTGTTTAGATCCGACTACTATAGCATATTACATATGAAGATCAAATTCTTGTTTGGAAACTTTGTGACTGTGAAGGTTATTATAGCTTCGGTGCAATCAAAAATAACGGTTTTTCTTATTTCTATTCAGAATTTTTAATTTATATGCACGCTATGCACAAATTTCCCATTTCCAACACTTCGGCATTATTACTTAGCATGAAAAAGCAGCGCAGACCCTCTCAGGCAATAAGAAAACATCAATATCGATTGCTTAAATAATTAAAGATTCGCTGAGCAAAATTAGCATTAAAGCTGGGTACTCCGACCGTTGTGATAATAAAAGAGATGGCTGACCTTACACCAACACGCTCAAATTATATATACATATACGATTACAGCTACGAGTAAACGAGCACACCGGAGATACAAAGCACTAAAATCCTATTTCGTTTTCGGCGGCTCAACAAAAATAAAAGATTATGTGCCAAAGCAAACATTATGGCCGTAATACAAATGAAGCCTCAAAGCAAAACAATGAAAACCGGGCCATCAAGCACAATAATTTTACATAATAAAATTTCAAATGAAGCCAAGTTGTACAAGTCGTCCGACGGGCAGACAAAGGTCAGCAGGAAGGGCAACAAAACGGAAACAAAATTAAATAAGTTTACAAAATGTATATCAGCAAAATGGCTATAACTGCGACTAACAGCGGCATTATGCAACAAATGCTACCGTTGCCACTGCCGTGTATGCCACATGCAGCAGTCGAGCCTGGGTGTAGGGGTGCTGGGGTGTCGGGCTGCTTTCACCATTAGTGCCAATGCCAGTGCTGGTTTTGGTGTTGCTGTTGGTGTCGCGCGGCTGCGAGGCCGCCACTAAGGCTTATCGCCTGGAACAGAGCAACCAAATGAAATGTTGAATAATTTAATAACTTCACTTGTAGAGATTGCAAAAAAGCGAAGCAGCAGTGTCCCACTGCATATACTCGCTTATACACACCTGCATATTGTATATGTGTGTGTGTTGGCCTGTTGCGGCGGCCCCATAGTTTCGACATTGTTGCTGTTGTGGGGCGATCCACTTCATTCCTTCATCATTTCCATTTTTTAATTTGTCGGTGTACTTTTTGCACTTTTGCTACTTAATTCGCCATCAGCGGACCCCAAGGACCCTTACGACCCCGCGCACACACAATTCATTTTTGTAGCGCGCCGCCGTTGCAGCCAACGAGACGGCAATACTTTGAGTCAGTTTTTAAGCGGATGAAGTTGCCAACGGTACTGCACTGAGGGTACAGTATTCGCGTTTAACTTTCATAAAATTATAATTTGGTGTGTTTGGAGTGCCACAGTGGGGCAAAACAATACTGTTGACTTGCTGCTTGCTGGCTACCGGCTGCTGGGTGGCAAGTGTTGTTCTCTTTATGCGTTCTTGTGCAAGTTTATGCAACTTCCTTTTGGCATCCACCCACCAGCAGTTGAGAAAAATTAAAATTAATTATATCGGCTACTCTACTCTTGTTAAAAAATCTCATTTCATTTATTATTTATTTTTTTATTTTTATTTTTTTTTTTTGTATAAATCGACTAAAATACACCAATATCTGATCTTCAGTTTGTGTAGAAGTTATATGTTATGGAGCTGACAGATAGAAAAGACTCCAGGAAATGTCTATAGAAGCACACCAGGGAAACAATAGAGATAAAACAGAATTGTGCACTTGTCCCGCATTCGCGAGACCAGGCTGTGAGCATCTGGGGACCCCACGGTTTGATACACTGGAGCTGGTATCGATAGCGAGGCCTCATAGTTGTTAGAATTCGCGTCAAGCGTAGGCATCCTAAAGTATAACTACTCCTCTTGAACTTAGCAGCCGAACTCCATCTGGTATAGCAAAGGACCAAAACTTATCTATTCCTGGCTTATTGGCCTACCAGATTAACTTAATGTTATTGATCTGACGGATATAGCTTTGACCTCCATTTTCGTTGATAGATTTCGCAACGCTTAACTCATTCCAGTCGCTAGTTGACACGTTCGGATTCTGGATACGTTCGGTTCGGCGTCCATTCTCGAGAAAAGGGCTTCGAAAAGCTTCATTTCTACTATTTTCCACGGCTCCTGTGACATTCGTCCCAGCGAGCTACTGTGGTCTATGACCATGACGGTGAAATGTCGTTTGGCAATCTCATTGGCCGCCGCCACTACCTTGTACGTTGTCGGTCTTTCGTCTACGTGCTTGACGTCTAGCTTCCCGGGTACGTCTTTGCATTTCTCTAACGCAAGCAAGCCTTTTCAACTCTTTTTCCTTCAGGCTGGACTTACCATCGAGACGGTTACATATTCTGAGCGGCGCCTTTTATCTCGCTTTTGCCTTCAGCCCCCTTCGCTTGGCTTCTTCCTGGGCCTTTTTTGTTACCAGAATTGGAGCCCTCTGTCGCTTGTATTGGAGAGCGAAGAAGTTCTTCTTCCCTTTCCGAGTTTATGCTACAGCGCTTTCTTGGTCCGAGTCTTCATGGACTCTGGCACCGTGCGCTGTTAAGCTGGTTTGACAGTAGCACAACAACTACCGCAACCTACTCCAGTGGCAGTGGAGGTGTGGCCGCTAGCGATAGCAGCCTCATCTCCCACCAACGTTTGGACCGATATCCAGGTCCGCTGTTTTAATTTGTCTTCTTCCATTTTTTAGATTCAGGGATCTCTACCTCTACACAGGTACCTCTTAATCCTGAGGATGCATATTAAGCGGTCCAACGTAAGAGGATGATTGGGAAAATACGTCAGCCTTCGCTAGGAGCCGCCTGCCTGTAATGTAATGATTCCCCCAGAAGCCAGCTTGAGATCATGACATTATAAACAGCGACCTCCATTGCCTAGTCCGCAACCGCATGGAGGATACGACTATATATATTTTTATATACAGTTCGAAATGTTGAAAATATACAAAAATAACACAAAACTCCATTTTCAATCCAGGCAGTCTCTTTACCATGTATCAATGCAGTCGTCATAAGTTTATTTGCGAATGATTGCTTTGGTGACAGAATTGGTGTGAATTATATTTTAGTACAAACATTCATCCTCAAATTCACACCCAATGAGTAAGTTAAGTGTCACCGCATGTGTCTATGCTGTTCAGTATTCGTACTTCATATTGAGAAAACTTTGGCGTCCACAAATTGATATTTATCTACTTCAGCTGCAGGATTACACATTGAATCCCTTTTTAATTAAAAACAGGGAGCGGGATAGGAAAAATCAAATAGAACAGTTAATCTTGCAGAGCGGCAAAAAGTAAACATCTAGGCAAGAGGGGAGCATAGAATTAGAAGACTGTGAACATCAATGAGCCCAGAGTTAAGCATTCCATAGCTGGCCAGCTGCAAGCTTAGCAAATAAGAGCAATTTCAGTGAAAGCCGCCAACCACCGCAGCTGTTGTCTGTATGTCAGCGCAAACCAAAAAGAAGCTGGGTGTGTGTCAATAGTTATGGAGGGTTTGAACCCCCAGCATGTTTCCTAATCGAAATTAAAATAAAATGTGGCAAA
>JAPZAG010002804.1:0-14224 GCA_027475135.1 Bactrocera correcta | reverse complement strand
GATATCGAAATGTTTTAAATCATTAGTTTAACAATTTAAGTTAATTAACCTTCTTTACTTATGAAGTTTAATAAAGCCAAAACATAAGGGCAAAACATTTGGAAGAATTCCGAAATTTTATATTTAGGTATAAAGTCGATTTTTTTGGTATAAAACTTTTAAGCAATCGATATCGAAATGCTTCAAATAATTGGTTTAACATATTTAATTTAAAAAAAACCCTTTCTTTAACAAATGAAGGGGGTTAAAAGGGGCCATGGCGGCAAAACCGCGTGCATTTAGAAGAATTCCGTAATCTTATATTTAGGTATAAAGCCGATTTTTTGTATATACCATTTAGCAATCGATATCGAAATGCTTCAAATCATTAGTTTAACATATTTAAGTTAATTAACCTTCTTTAACTTATTGAATTGATATAAACCCATGGCGGCATAACGAAAGTAAATTTGGAAGAATTCCGTTCTTAAAATTTAGGAAAAAAGGTCGATTTTTTGTATTTTAACTTTTAAGCAATCGATATCGAAATGTTTTAAATCATTAGTTTAACATATTTAATTTAAATTAACCTTCTTTACCAAATAAATTTTTAATAAACCCAAAACGGATAAGGCAGTGCATTTGGAAAAATTCCGTAATCTTATATTTAGGTAAAAGTGGATTTTTTGTATATACACATTTAGCAATCGATATCGAAATGTTTTAAATCATTAGTTTAACATATTTAAGTTAATTAACCTTTTTTAAACCTTATTGAATTTTAATAAACCCAAAACGGATAAGGGCAAAACATTTAAAAGGAATTCCGAAATCTTATATTTAGGTATAAATTTGATTTTCTTGTATATACACATTTAGCAATCAATATCGAAATGCTTCAAATCTTTCGTTTAACATATTTAATTTAAATTAAACCTTCTTTAACGAAGGAAGGGGGTTAAAGCCATGGCGGCATAAGGGCGTGCATTTAGAAAAATTCCGTAATCTTATTTTTAGGTATAAAGCCGATTTTTTGTAATACCATTTAGCAATCGATATCGAAATGCTTCAAAAAATTAGTTTAACATATTAGTTAATAACTTCTTTAACTTATTGAAGTCTATATAAAGCCATGGCGGCATAACGACAGTACATTTGGAAGAATTCCGTAATCTTATAATTTTAGGTAAAAAGGTCGATTTTGTTGTATATGCACATTTAGCAATCGATATCGAAATGCTTTAAATCAGTAGTTTAACATATTTAAGTTAATTAACCTTCTTTATCTTACTGAAGTTTACATAAAGCCAAGACGGTAAAAACGGCAGTGCTTTTGGGAAAAGAATTCCGTAATCTTATATTTAGGTAAAAGTGGATTTTCTTGTATATACACATTTAGCTATCGATATCGAAATGCTTCAAATCATTAGTTTAACATATTTAAGTTAATTAACCTTCTTTAACGTACTGAAGTTGATATAAAGCCATGGCGGCATAACGACAGTACATTTAGAAGAATTCCGTAGTCTTATATTTATGTAAAAAGTCGATTTTCTTGTATATACACATTAAGCAATCGATATCGAAATGCTTAAAATCATTAGTTTAACATATTTAAGTTAGTTAACCTTCTTTACCGTAATGAAGGTGATATAAAGCCATGGCGGCATAACGACAGTGCATTTAGAAGAATTCCGTAATCTTATATTTAGGTGTAAGGTCGATTTTGTTGTATATACACATTTAGCAATCGATATTGAAATGCTTTAAATCATTAGTTTAACATATTTAAGTTAATTAACCTTCTTTATCTTACTGAAGTTTACATAAAGCCAAAACGGTATAACGGCAGTGCATTTGGAAAAATTCCGTAATCTTATATTTAGGTAAAGAGTCGATTTTCTTGTATATACACATTTAGCTATCGATATCGAAATGCTTCAAATCATTCGTTTAACATATTTAAGTTAGTTAACCTTCTTTAACGTAATGAAGGTGATATAGAGCCATGGCGGCATAACGACAGTGCATTTAGAAGAATTCCGTAATCTTATATTTAGGTATAAATTCGATTTTGTTGTATATACGCATTTAGCAATCGATATCGAAATGCTTCAAATCATTAGTTTAACATATTTAAGTTAATAAACCTTCTTTAACGAACGGAAGTTGGCTTAAAGCCATGGCGGCATAACGGCAGTACATTTAGAAGAATTCCGTAATCTTATATTAGGTATAAAGTCGATTTTCTTGTATATACACATTTAGCTATCGATATCGAAATGCTTCAAATCATAAGTTTGACATATTAAGTTAATAAACATTTTTTAGCATACTGAAGTCTACATAAAGCCTTAACGGTATAACGGCAGTGCATGTAGAAGAATTCCGTAATGCTATAATTTTATATTTAGGTAAAAAGTCGATTTTCTTGTATATAAACATTTAGCTATCGATATCGAAATGCTTCAAATCATTCGTTTAACATATTTAAGTTAGTTAACCTTCTTTAACGTAATGAAGGTGATATAAAGCCATGGCGGCATAACGACAGTGCATTTAGAAGAATTCCGTAATCTTATATTTAAGTATAAAGTCGATTTTGTTGTATATACGCATCTAGCTATCGATATCGAAATGCTCCAAATCATTCGTTTAACATATTTAAGTTAGTTAACCTTCTTTAACGTAATGAAGGTGATATAAAGCCATGGCGGCATAACGACAGTGCATTTAGAAGAATTCCGTAATCTTATATTAAGGTATAAAGTCGATTTTGTTGTATATACGCATTTAGCAATCGATATCGAAATGTTTCAAATCATTAGTTTAACATATTTAAGTTAATTAACCTTCTTTAACGTATTGAAGTTTATATAAAGCCATGGCGACATAACTACAGTACATTTGGAAGAATTCCGTAGTCTCATATTTAGGTATAAAGTCGATTTTCTGGTTTATATGCATTAAGCAATCGATATCGAAATGCTTCAAATAACTGGTTTAACATATTTAAGTTAGTAAACTTTCTTTAACGAACTGAAGTTGGCTTAAGGCCATGGCGGCATAACGGCAGTGCATTTAGAAGAATTCCGTAATCTTATATTTAGGTATAAAGTCGATTTTCTTGTATATACACATTTAGCTATCGATATCGAAATGCTTCAAATCATTCTTCTTCTTCTTTACTGGCGTAGGCACCGCTTACGCGATTATAGCCGAGTCAATAACAGCGCGCCACTCGTTGCTTCTCTTCGCTACGTGGCGCCAATTGGATTTTCCAAGCGAAGCCAGGTCCTTCTCCACTTGGTCCTTCCAACGGAGTGGAGGTCTTGCTCTTCCTCTGCTTCCTGCGGCGGGTACTGCGTCGAATACTTTCAGAGCTGGAGTGTTTTCATCCATCCGGACAACATGACCTAGCCAGCGTAGCCGCTGTCTTTTAATTCGCTGAACTATGTCAATGTCGTCGTATATCTCGTACAGCTCATCGTTCCATCGAATGCGATATTCGCCGCGGCCAACGCGCAAAGGACCATAATTCTTTCGCAGAACCTTTCTCTCGAAAACTCTTAAGTTCGACTCATCGGTTGTTGTCATCGTCCAGGCCTCTGCACCGTATAGCAGGACGGGAATTATGAGCGACTTATAGAGTTTGGTTTTTGTTCGTCGAGAGAGGACTTTACTTTTCAATTGCCTACTCGGTCCGAAGTAGCACCTGTTGGCAAGAGTAATCCTGCGTTGGATTTCCAGGCTGACATTGTTGGTGGTGTTTAAGCTGGTTCCAAGATAGACGAAATTATCTACAACTTCAAAGTTATGACTGTCAACAGTGACGTGGGAGCCAAGTCGCGAGTGCGACGACTGTTTGTTTGATGACAGGAGATATTTCGTCTTGCCCTCGTTCACTGCCAGACCCACTTGTGTTGCTTCCTTGTTAAGTCTGGAGAAAGCAGAACTAACGGCGCGGGTGTTGAGGCCGATTATATCAATATCATCGGCATACGCTAGTAGCTGTACACTCTTATAAAAGATTGTACCTGCTCGATTCAGTTCTGCAGCTCGAATAATTTTCTCCAGAAGAAGATTGAAAAAGTCGCACGATAGGGAGTCGCCTTGTCTGAAACCTCGTTTGGTATCGAACGGCTCGGAGAGGTCCTTCCCGATCCTGACGGAGCTTTGAGTGTTGCTCAGCGTCAGTTTACACAGCCGTATTAGTTTTGCGGGGATACCAAATTCAGACATCGCGGCATAGAGGCAGCTCCTTTTCGTGCTGTCGAAAGCAGCTTTGAAATCGACGAAGAGGTGGTGTGTGTCGATTCTCCTTTCACGGGTCTTTTCCAAGATTTGGCGCATCGTGAATATCTGATCGGTTGTTGATTTTCCAGGTCTAAAGCCACACTGATAAGGTCCAATCAGTTTGTTGACGGTGGGCTTTAATCTTTCACACAATACGCTCGACAGAACCTTATATGCGATGTTGAGGAGGCTAATCCCACGGTAGTTGGCGCAGATTGTGGGGTCTCCTTTTTTATGTATTGGGCATAGCACACTTAAATTCCAATCGTTGGGCATGCTTTCGTCCGACCATATTTTACAAAGAAGCTGATGCATACTCCTTACCAGTTCTTCGCCGCCGTGTTTGAATAGCTCGGCCGGCAATCCGTCGGCCCCTGCCGCTTTGTTGTTCTTCAGGCGGGCAATTGCTATTCGAACCTCTTCATGGTCGGGCAATGGAACGTCTGCTCCATCGTCATCGATTTGGGAAGCGGGTTCGCCTTCTCCTGGCGTTGTACGTTCACTGCCATTCAGCAGGCTGGAGAAGTGTTCCCTCCATAATTTAAGTATGCTTTGGGCATCGGTGACTAGATCACCTTTGGGGGTTCTACCTCTGCGAATGGTAGGCACCTTGACGTGGTGCAGGGGCTTAAACCGCAGCGCAGCACAGCATCTCCCAACCACCAAGAGAGATGCCGCATAGCATCTCTCCTGGGGGCTGGCAGAAGCTGCATGTGCGCGGCGACCAAGAGCTACCACCTCCTAATCCAGGGTGTTATGCGACCCGTGCCCATTGGATGATTTGCAGCCAGGAGGTAAATTCGGCTGTATTCGCACGGAGCCTTCCCAATACCGGGCCGCCTTGGGAAGTAACGGTGGCCTTACTGCGTCAAGGGGCTCTGGCGCAGCGGACTTTCAGCTTCCCCTTTCCAAAATTAGACCGGGAGGCTCACAACACGGGCCAAACGGTCGTACGAAAAAGATGATCCGACAACAACAAAAAAAACAGCAACAACAAAAAAAACAACAACAAAAAATCAACAACAGCATCTACAACAATAGCCAGCAGCAGCAGCGGCACCAGTGCCCTCGCAGGAGTGGCCCAGGAGCTGGACGGAAGCCTAGCTTTTTGGATGCATTGTCGCCAGATAAACGTGCACTCTTTGAGGAGTACGCACGTGACGACGACGATGTGCCCTCCTGCAGCGACACTCAGCGCAGTGTGTCAACCACTAAAAATCGCGCAAGCGCTGCCCCCGCAACCCCCTCGAGCAGGATCGACTGCGGACAGGGGGGTGGTTTCACGAAAGTGGAATCGAGGGGAGAACGAAAAAGGAGAAGACAACGAGGGAACGTCCCATGTACCCCGGAGCAGGACGGCCAGGAGGCCACGACGACCCGCGTAAAACTGGAATGAGTGGGGCCACTCTAAAGTGGTACCTGAGGTTCCTTGAGGATGGCATGACGCCGGAGTCAGCCGAGAAGCGGGCCTTGAATAGGAGCAGTGGGAACATCCCCTTTTCAAGCAAAACACGACGTGTAGGTACCAATGGCGGTTCGTCTGCAACTAGACGCAGGAACCGGAGGCGCCGCCGAGCTCAAGCAGCCCAAGCGGAGGGGCGAATCGTAGCAAGGCCAGCACCCCAGGAGGAACCCAGTCGGATGGAGAAACGGAAGAGCGTCCAGATAACACCTCAGGAGCCACCATTGCCCAAGAGAATACGGGAAGACAGACCACAGGGAGCCGGTGGAAAACGCCCTAACCCCAACCAGCAGCCGATGAAGACCACGAGCCGCAAATACTCGGAGGCCGTCAGCAACATACGGATGGCAGTGCTGCCTAACAACTACCCTGCGGAGGCACTAGGGTCTGAGCAGCTGACGGCTCTCCAAGACTGCCTAGTCAATGCCCTAACCATCGGCGTCGGCTATACCGGTGCCTTTAATGGCATCTTTTTCAAAGGCGGCATGCTGTGGTCGACTGCCAGGATGAAAAGTCGGCCCCCTCTAAGAATATCACGCCGAGGCTAGAGGGCTGGGAGGGTCCGGCCCTGTGTGTCAAAAGAGGAGAGGAAATTCCGCAACTACACAGTATGGTGGCGTTCTTTCCCAATCTGGTGAGAAACCAGAATGAAGGTTTGAGTACCTCAGCGTGGAAGGTCGTAGCAAGCAGTGTTGAAGGTTCCGGTTGGAACCTCAACATTACGATGGACGACGTATCATACACGTACATTAAGCAGAAAGGGTACAGGCTGAACTTCCGCTTCGGCAAGATTGTGGTGAGGCCATGGAGGCCCAAGGCTACGACCACGAGCCAAGAACCTCCAACGGGGACGACCGCAACACCAGCTCCACCCATAACCCGCCCAGTCGCGCCTGAAGCGACTGCCGCCGTGGTTTCGTGCGAGCAAGACGAGCCCCCCAACGACCAAATCTCGGCTGGGCAGGTTGCGACCACCGCCGCAGACGTGAGCAGTGGAAACGGGATCACCACAGCGCAGGAAGGTGTGATGCCGTCCACCCAAGAGCTTCGGGAAAGGGGCTGGAGATGCAGGTCGATGGAGAGATTGAAGACGAGGACCTGTCTCTCGTCGAACCCCTACTATAATCTCTAGTACCGGTATAGAGGTGGCCCAGGTGAACCTCCATCACGCATCGGCAGCCTCGGCGGTCATCGTGAGGAGGTTCATTTCGGATAACCTGGGCATCCTCCTAATCCAGGAGCCTTGGGTGGTCAGAGGAGAGGTAAGAGGCCTCAACACAAGAAAAAGCAAGGTAGTCTGGGATCTCTCCAGCGAGAGACCCCGTTCCTGTTTAGTCGTTAGAGACGATATAAACTTCTTCTGTATTTCAGAGTTTCTAACGCAAGATCTGGTGGCTGTGCAGATAAAGGACAAGGAAGGATCGGACTTCGTCCTTGCGTCAGGATATTTTCCGGGAGAAACAGCCACGGCACCCCCCCCCATTGATTTTTAAAACTGGTGGAGCACTGTAAGGCAAACAATCTGCCCCTAATCATAGGTTGCGATGCCAACGCGCATCACACAGAATGGGGCAGCACGGATTGCAACGTGAGGGGTGAGTCACTTTTAGAATTTATACTTAGCAATAATATTAATATAGAGAACGTAGGTTGCGAGCCAACCTTCGTAACAAGTATTCGGAGTGAGGTCCTAGATGTTACCCTGAGCAACGACAGCGTGATTGGTCTGATCTCACAGTGGCGGGTTTCTAAAGAACCCTCACTGACGGATCACAGGATCATCCGCTTTGTTCTGAGGGTGACAATCGGGGACCGACCTCCGACTCGTACCCCGAGAAATACAAATTGGGGTATCTTCAGAGAGAATCTAAGTAGGAACCTAAGTGGAGTGGAGTAAGCGGATGGTAGGTCCACCACAGTTGGGCTGGAGAGCAGACTAAGTGCCATAAACCAATCCATTGTGGACGCCTACCATTGTGCCTGTCCACTGAAAGCGACCACCAGCAAACAAATCTGCCCCTGGTGGTCCAGTAAACTCTCATTTCTTAGACTTAGGGTGCGCAAGCTGTTTAATAAAGCCAAGCGCACGGGTAGCTGGGAAGAATACAAGCGGCAGCTAACAATCTACAACAAGGAGATTAGGCTTGCCAAGTCAAACAGTTTCAGGAAATTCTGTGAGAGCGTCTCCTCGACCCCGGAGGCAGCCAGACTGCACAAGGCGTTGTCGAAGGGTAAGATGGACACAGTACTATCCCTAAAGAGACAGGACGGGACCTATACGACAAGTGCAGAGGAGAGGGCGGAAACACTCCTACAAACGCATTTCCCCGGAGACTGTCAAGCTGACCTAACCCCAGCTTCGGTCATGCGTAGGCCGGATCGCTCAGACTGGCTGACTGCAAGGAACCTGTTCACTGCAGACTCAGTCAGGTGGGCACTGGCCTCCTTTTCGAGCTACAAGTCACCGGGAGTGGATGGCGTCTTCCCAGCCCTCTTGCAGCAAGGTATCTACATTCTCCTACCACACCTGCTGGGGCTGATGAGAGACAGCCTGGCAATGTCGTATATTCCCGAGCCTTGGAGAATTGCCAAAGTAATTTTCATTCCCAAGATAGGAAGAAGAGACTATTCGTTAGCAAAATCATTTCGGCCCATAAGTCTAACGTCCTTCTTTCTAAAGGGATGGAAAAAGTAATAGATAACCACATAAGATCGGAAGCGCTAAAAGTCGCACCCCTGCATGCCAGACAACATGCGTACAGAGCGGGGAGTTTAACGAATACTGCTCTGTACCAACTCACGTCTGACCTGCAGGATTCGCTGGTCAATGGCGAGGTAGCGATCTGCGCCTTTCTTGACATTGAGGGTGCCTTCGACAATGCGTCTCATACAAGCGTGTTTAAGGCACTCGAGAGAAGGAGTGTACCCCTTCCGATACGCAGATGGATTGAAACCCTTCTGCGCACTAGGGTAGCAGAAACAATAGTGGGAGAAAGTAAGATTCGTCTTGGCACCACAAGGGGCTGCCCTCAGGGCGGAGTACTATCCCCTCTGCTAGGGAGCCTGATTGTAGACGAATTACTCGAGTTACTCACAAGCAATGGAATCCGCTGCCTAGGGTACGCGGACGACATCGTCATAATGGCAAGAGGCAAATTTGAGAACACTCTCTGTGACATTGTTCAAAGGGGCCTAAACTTGGCAAAGGGATGGTGCAACACGGTAGGGCTTAACATCAACCCAGCGAAGACCACCGTGATCCCATTCACTAAGCGGAGATCTCTTCCGGGCCTGAGATCCCTTACAATCGGAGGCACAGAGGTGGAAATGTCTAAGGAGGTCAAATTTCTCGGCCTCATCTTAGACTCACAGTTAAAATGGAGTAGGCATTTGGACTTAACTGTATCCAAGGCAACTAGAGCGCTAATGATTTGTAGACGCCTAGCCGGCAGATCATGGGGATGCAAGCCAAGCATCATCAGATGGCTGTATACCATGATAGTAAGGCCTATCGTCACCTATGGAGCAGTTGCTTGGGCCACCAAAGCTACGCAGTCTTCAGTGATAGGAAGACTGTCAAAGCTGCAAAGACTTGCATGTGTCTGTGCTTCAGGGGCAATGCGCACATGTCCCACTGTGGCACTGGAAGTCTTGCTAGAGCTAACACCATGCACCATGCTGCTGATGTCAGCAGAAGGCTGTGGAATAGGGAAGATCATGTCCTCTAAACAGATGGACGCCCTAGCGGAGAGCACACCGGTAGCCCTCCTCCCGCGAGATGGTACAACTAAGAAAATTAATCTCAAAAAGAATTTCACAGTAACTCTAGGCAGCAAGATGGAGTGGAATGACTCCACTCTGGAAAACTGCTGGAAGAAAGTACCATTCAGTGGTACATTGATGGCTCAAAAACGCCGGACGGTATTGGGGCAGGTATCGCGGGACCGCGTACTAAGCTGTCCATACCCATGGGCAGCTTCCCAAGTATCTTCCAGGCTGAAGTTTTTTCCATCAGTCAGTGCGCGGAAGTAAACCTCAGCCGCAACTATCGCAACCAGCGCATAGCTATTCTCAGTGATAGTCAAGCGGCACTAAAAGCGATCCTATCATACGAGACCAAATCGCTTTTAGTCGAGGAATGTGTAGAAAGGCTAAACCGCCTGTCCCTGTGCAATCGGGTACATCTAATCTGGGTACCAGGGCACAAAGGAGTGGAAGGTAATGAGAAGGCTGACGAGCTGGCACGCACGGCAGCAGCATCCAAGATGTTGGGACCAGAGCCATACATAGCGGTAGGACCCCACACTCTCAAGGAGCTGCTCCGCACGGAGGAAAGAGAGGATAGAGAGCGGCACTGGCGGCAGGCAGCAGGTATGCGCCACGCTAAGCTGCTCCTGGGAGGGTATAATCTCTCCAGGTTTAAAGAATTAATTAACCTACCTCGCGAGAAATTCCGTCTCCTCGTCGCAATATACACCGGCCACTGCAAGCTCAGGGAAACACCTGTCCAACATGGGCATGGTCTCCTGTGCCAACTGCCGGTTCTGCGACCTGGAACAAGAGACACCAGCACACCTTATCCCGGATTGCACAGCAATCTGTGGGAAAAGGCTTAAGGCCCTGGATTCAGTGTATATCAGCAGGGATCACATAACCTCGCTTGAGCCCGGCAAACTACTGGAACTGTTCAGGCTGCTGGGGCTCTGTGAGGTCATGTGATATAGGAGTGGGCACAATAGACCCTAGGTCGCGGTGCATTACCTCAATTAATAATAATCTAATCTAATAATCTTGGGGGTTCTACAAGAGTATGCTCCGGTCTTGAAACCTTCTGCAAGTCGCCGAATCTTTTCGTAGAATTTTCGAGCATTACCCCTGTCGGCCAGCTTATCAAGCTCTTCGTACTCACGCATTTCGGCCTCTTTCTTTTTCTGTCTACAAATGCGTCTCGCTTCCCTCTTCAACTCTCGGTATCTATCCCATCCTGCACGTGTTGTGGTCGATCGTAACGTTGCGAGGTAGGCAGCCTGTTTTCTCTCCGCTGCGACACGGCACTCCTCGTATACCAGCTGTTCTTTTGCACTTTCCGAAAACCAATGGTTTCGGTTGCAGCTGTACGTAAGGAGTTTGAGATGCCATCCCACAGTTCCCTTATACCGAGTTGTTGAAGAGTGCTCTCAGAGAGCAGGAGTGCAAGCCGAGTAGAAAATCGTTCGGCTGTCTGTTGTGATTGCAGCTTCTCGACGTCGAACCTTCCTTGTGTTTGTTGGTGTGCGTTTTTTGCTGCACAGAGGCGGGTGCGAATTTTGGCTGCAACAATATAGTGGTCCGAGTCGATGTTAGGACCTCGGAGCGCACGCACATCTAAAACACTGGAGACGTGTCTTCCGTCTATCACAACATGATCGATCTGGTTGGTGGTTTTTCGATCCGGAGACTGCCAGGTAGCTTGATGAATCTTCTTATGCTGGAATCTAGTACAAAAGATAACCATATTTCGGGCCCCGGCGAAGTCGATCAGCCTTAACCCATTTGGGGATGTTTCCTCGTGGAGGCTGAATTTACCGACCATAGTGCCAAAGATACCTTCTTTGCCCACCCTGGCGTTAAAGTCGCCAAGCACGATTTTGACATCGTGGCGGGGGCATCTCTCATAAGTGCGCTCAAAGCACTCATAAAAGGCATCTTTGGTCACATCGTCCTTCTCTTCCGTCGGGGCGTGGGCGCAAATCAGCGATATGTTGAAGAACCTCGCTTTGATGCGAATTGTGGCTAGACGTTCATTCATAGGAGTGAATGATAGTACTCGGCGACGGAGTCTCTCTCCCACCACGAATCCAACACCAAACTTGCGCTCCTTTATATGGCCACTGTAGTAAATGCCACAAGGACCTACTTGTCTCTGTCCTTGTCCCGTCCATCGCATTTCTTGGACGGCGGTGATGTCAGCCTTTATCTTTACGAGGACATCTACCAGCTGGGCAGCGGCACCTTCCCAATTAAGGGACCGGACATTCCAGGTGCATGCCCTCATATCATAGTCCTAATTTCGTTTGCCATGGTCGTCATCAAAAGGGGGGGCTCTCATCCGAGGCTGTTTGTGCTTTTTCATTGGGGGTGTTTTTTTACGTGGCGGGTCCCAAACCCAGCGCACAACCCTATGCAAGGGTGTTTCGCCTTCTCACTTTAGCTCGCCTTCAAACGGATGTTCTTAGGCTAACCAGAGGATACTTGGTCAAAGACCGGAAGTCGTAAGCTGCTTGAGTCATATGTAAAAGAATCGTTTCTGGCCACTCCCAAGTGAATGGCGATCAGAGAACTTTCCTCACTTGCGTGAACTTCTACACATGACTCCATCCTCCAAATCATTAGTTTAACATATTTAAGTTAATTAACCTTCTTTAACGCACTGACGTCTTCATAAAGCCTTAACGGTATAACTGCAGTGCATTTAGAAGAATTCCGTATTTTTATATTTAGGTATAAAGTCGATTTTCTTGTATTTACATATTTACTATCGATATCGAAATGCTTCAAATCATTAGTTTAACATATTAAGTTAATAAACATTTTTTTGCATACTGAAGTCTACATAAAGCCTTAACGGTATAACGGCAGTGCATTTAGAAGAATTCCGTATTGCTATAATTTTATATTTAGGTAAAAAGTCGATTTTCTTGTATATACACATTTAGCTATCGATATCGAAATGCTCCAAATCATTCGTTTAACATATTTAAGTTAGTTAACCTTCTTTAACGTAATGAAGGTGATATAAAACCATGGCGGCATAACGACAGCGCATTTAGAAGAATTCCGTAATCTTATATATAGGTATAAAGTCGATTTTGTTGTATATACGCATTTAGCAATCGATATCGAAATGCTTCAAATCATTAGTTTAAAGTATTTAAGTTAATTAACCTTCTTTAACGTATTGAAGTTTATATAAAGCCATGGCGACATAACGACAGTACATTTGGAAGAATTCCGTAGTCTCATATTTAGGTATAAAGTCGATTTTCTGGTATATATGCATTAAGCAATCGATATCGAAATGCTTCAAATAACTGGTTTAACATATTTAAGTTAGTAAACTTTCTTTAACGAACTGAAGTTGGCTTAAGGCCATGGCGGCATAACGGCAGTGCATTTAGAAGAATTCCGTAATCTTATATTTAGGTATAAAGTCGATTTTCTTGTATATACACATTTAGCTATCGATATCGAAATGCTTCAAATCATTAGTTTAACATATTTAAGTTAATTAACCTTCTTTAACGCATTGAAGTTGATATAAAGCCATGGCAGCATAACGACAGTACATCTAGAAGAATTCCGTAGTCTTATATTTATGTAAAAAGTCGATTTTCTTGTATATACACATTTAGCGATCGATATCGAGATGCTTCAACTCATAAATTTAACATATTTTTGTTAATAAACCTTCTTTAACGATCTGAAGTTGGCATGTAGCCATGGCGGCATAACGGCAGTGCATTTAGAAAAATTCCGTTATCTTATATTTAGGTTTAAAATCGATTTTGTTGTATATACATATTTAGCAATTGATATCGGGGTACTTCAACTCATTAGTTTAACATATTTAAGTTAATAAACCTTATTCAAATGAAGTTCTAAAGCATCGGATAACGGCAGTGCATGTGTAAAGTCATTTTCTTTATTAAAACATTTAGAATCGATATGAAATCTCAAATAATGGGTTTTCATATTTAAGTTAATAACCTCTTTACTTTTGAAGTTTTTCTAAAGCAAAAACGGCATAACGGCAGTTAAATTTTTAAGAATTTCGTTATCTTAATTTAGGATAAAGTCGATTTTTTAATACACATTTAGCAATCGATACGAAATTCTTCAAATCATTAGTTTTAAAATATTTAAGTTATTTACCTTCTTTAACGATTTAAGTTGATATAAAGCCCTGGCGTAATCTTATATTTAGGTAAAAAAAACGATTTTTGTAATAAATTTAGCAAACGATACGAAATGCTCAAATCATTGTTTAACATATTTAAGTTTTTAACCTTCTTTAACGTATTTAAGTTTAATAAAGCCTGGGGGCATAACGCAGTGCATTTAGAAGAATTCCGTAATCTTATATTTGGGTATAAATTTGATTTTTTGTAAATACACATTAGCAAACGATATCGAATGGTTCAATCATTAGTTTAAAATATTTAATTAATTAACCTTTTTTTCCCTGAAGTGTATAAAGCCATCGGATAACGGCAGTGATTTGGGAAAAATTCCCTAATCTTATATTTAGGGAAAAGTCAAATTTTTTTTTATATACACATTTAGAATCGATATCGAAATCCCCCCCAAAACATTGTTTAACATATTTAAGTTAGTTAACCTTCTTTAACGTAATGAAGGTGATTAAAGCCATGGCGGCATAACGACAGTGCATTTAGAAGAATTCCGTAATCTTAATTTAGGATAAAGTCGATTTTTTTATTAATTAAC
>JAPZAG010002803.1:0-14225 GCA_027475135.1 Bactrocera correcta | reverse complement strand
AAATGCTATAATTTTAACTGCGAAAATGTAGCTAAAAACATTTGGAGAGGAAATAAATATGTGGCACAAACATTTACACATACATGAGTATGTATATATATACAGCAGCAAACAGATAAATTTCATATAAAAGTGTGTGCAGCAAGCAAAATGTGCTTCAAACGTGATTCAATCAAAGCAAGTGTTTTCAGAACAGAACAGAGAAAGATGGAATTTATGCGATGTTAACTGTCAATAATAACTTGCCTAAACTACAGTGTGCAATAAAATTGTAGCACCTACAATATAAATACTCAAATTTATTGCGTTTATTTTATGAAGAGTCTATCGTACGAACATAATCAAAGTGAAATTTGTTTGTTGGGTATAACTTTCTATATTTATATTATACTTATGTACATATTTATATAGACCCGTTGAAGCGCACATACATACATATGCTTTGAAATAATGCAAATAAATAAATTCATGTGTAACATTTTGCTGCAGATTTTAGTCGACTGCTGCTGTGCATTTATAGAAATCATAAATTATTTGTTTTGTTGCTTGCTAGTGAACTCGCAAGCTGAGCATCGTGTGCGGCGAGGCGAAAATGTGGTTGCCATGTCAGGCGTGCAATTGTCGACGGCAAAAATATTCGAAAATTATATTTCACACATTCCGAAAATTGTATTTTTGAAACTCTTGTTGCAAGAATGGTGTTAAATTAATGAAATGAACAGTGATTTTTAATTAAGTTGAAAATTGCAATGCAATTTATATTAAATGTTTGGTTTTTTTGAAGTTTGAGAAACATTGTATTAATAAATGCTGTACAATGTTTTCTGCACAAAAATTATTAATATTAAAAAATTAAGAGATAAAGATAGCTTCAAAAATAGTTGGGTTGAAAGAAAAAAACTTTTAGCGGTGCAGTCGACGAACACGTATTAGAACCACTTTGTTTTTAAGGTCATGGCAATTTCTGGAAGTTTTTGCTTAAAAAACTGCAATGAAATTCCTTTCTATTTAATTATTAAATTGTGCACTTTTTTCTCTATTAATAAAAAACAAAAAACCAAAGTCGAAAATCCACGACAATACATATCACATTTTCATGTTCAATTAATGTTTGTGTACATTAAATCACAACCAAACAAAATAAAACGTGGAGATGTCACGAAGTATAGTTTTCCTATAAAAAAAATGATACATATGTTTTCAGTAAAAATAAAAATAATTACGATAATCTTCTAAGATTTTCATCCTTCTATTGAACAGTTAACTCATTTAAAGAAAATACGAATGCCGAAGGAAGTTAATTCTATTCTGTCTAAAAAACAAAAAGATATCAGTGTTCCATACTTTGGAAAGAGTAGAGCCAAATTCTTTCAAAAAGATTTTTATAGATATCATCTTTGAATGTGTTGAAGCAAAAAGTCTACACAATTTGATTAATTTTCCAATTTCTTAACGACTATGAAGTAAAATTGTCTATAGCACAGTTGGTAAAAATCGAAATTTATTTCTTACTTTTCTTGCTTTAAAACAATTTCACTGTGTGACACGATTTTTCGAACATAATTAATATTCCTTGTTTTGAATTCCTTAAACTTGCATCATTGTTGAAAACATTGTCTAGAGCTATGATTATCTAACACATCACATTTCTTAGAAATACGAGTTGTGACAATTAAGTAATGAGACTGATTCCATAAAAACCGTGTATTTGAAAATTATTCTACAACTCTGCCATCCCCTTCAAATTAGTCCCTTTAGGCAGCTATACAGCAATTCCAGCGCGTTTTCCATGCTTCGTAATATTTCTGGAAGGCTTCAACTGGGATGTCCGCGAGTACCCTCGTCACGGCCGCTTGGATGTCTGTAATCAACTGAAGATGGGTTCCTTTGATCACCGATTTGGTTTAGGAAACAAAAAAGTCACAGAGTGACATGTCGGCCAAATACTGGGACACGCTGAGGGCGGTGCGGCACGGCGCGTTGTCGTGGTGTAGGATCCAGTTACGAGCGATGTCTGGGCGCACCCCGTTGACTCGTTTTCGCAATCTTTCGAGTACTTGGTAATAGTAGACTTGATTCACAGTTTTCCCCGGTGGAACGAGTTCTTTGTGGACTATTCCACGACTATCAAAAAAGGCAATAATCATCGTTTTCACCTTCGACTTGCTCATGCGAGCTTTTTTCGGGCGGGGGTCGCGCGTAGACAACCATTGTGAGCTTGGGCACGACTAAGAGCATTATCACCTTACACTCTTACAATTTTAGCGTACGTTTCCGAAGCTGTTTCGCCCAATCTGACGCAAAACTTTATCGCGACGCGTTGCTCTTGATTTCGTTTTTTCATTTTCATGACGAGCACTACAAACACACGTCTACTCAACTTGACGCAGCAGGCGAACTAAACAAGCTAGAGCAATGATACATATATCAATGGAGAGGAGAGGGATGCCGAAAAAAGAGAAACGAATTTTAAGGTCTCAGGTTTACCACAAGCGCGGCAATAAAATCAGTCTCATTACTTAATTGTCAAACCTCGTAGGGTGAACACTATTCACGGGAACTTTCGTGAAAAACAAAAAACCAAATGTTGTTAATTACAGATTTGTTTTAATACCGAACTTTGTACAACTTAAAATTAAAAGTGTTCTAGTTTTAGTTTCTAACAGTTTATTTAAGCAACCATAACATTTTTTCGAAAGTCATATAAAATTAAAGAAATTTTTAGAAAGTTATTTCATTAGTAATTACTTGATTATTTAATTTAAATAGTTTTCAATTTGAAGTCTTACCCAGAGAAAAAAATATTTTTCGAAAAAATTGTCATTTATTATTAAATATAGAGCAAATACTACTCTATGCTCCCCTGCTCAAACAAGAAGACCCTGTATAACGAACGCTTTGTGTTATCATAATGCTTCGCTTATTTTCCGCCACATTAATTTTATTTTCATTTTTATTCTCTTATTTGTGTTTTCATTCATGCGCCTGTCAATAATTTCGCGCTGTACTTATTTGTAATAGTAATTGGCATTGTTTGTACGATAATAAATGTAATAAATAAGCGATGTTAATGGGGGCCGTCTGCGGCGCAAAGTGTCATAGCGGCAAAAATCATAAAAACGAATACTAATACTTTAAACAATATAAAAAGAAAACAACGGAAATGAATTATAGCTAAATAATATAAAAAAGTTTAAAACTGTTTGAACAAATATTGGTTTTTTAATGGAAAAATACAAAACTCGACAATAATTCTTACTAAGAAAGGTGAATTTAAATTAATGTGACTTTTTACAGAGATTAAACGATTTTTGTTGAAAATATTAGTACAATGATTTATTCAAGTATTCAGTGCTGTAAAAACCCAAAATAATTAATTATACATAAAATACTAAAGAATTAAATTATTATTTTGAGTTTATGTAGCTCTCCAAACACTAGAAGTTAAAGTTTTTTTTTTGGCGCAAAAAAAGTTGCTTTTTAAAGGAAATATTGTTATGAAGTTTTTGAAAAAAAATTGAAAATCACTGATCTAAAAAAAAAAATTATTTGAAGAGACGTTTTGGTAATCAAGTGGAATGCGCATAAATGTATGTGGGCCATTCCATTAATTGGCGACATGGTTTTGTACCCGTGGTTCTCCGATTTTGACCAAACTTTAGAATATCATAATATAGACCAAAATAAGAATATCTGTTAACTTTTTAGTGGTCAAAGTTGGTTCATTGTTTTTTTGGCGCGCAATTCAAATTGAGATCAAACATAAAAATGACTATTTCTTTTATTTTTTAATGACCTCAAAATTGAGTGAAAAAATTTTTAAGTTATCCAATTTTATGTAAACAAAATCTCAGCTTTCTGATAAAAATATTTTCAAAATCCAAAAAAATTTCCAAAATCCAAAAAAATAATTTTTTGTCCAAAAATACCGTTTTTTGTGCTTTTCCTCCAATTTTTTTTTTTTTCAAAATTGACTTTTCCGTTCGATTCCTCGTCCAATTTTACCTAAGAATCAGTGTTCAAAAATATGGGACTCTGATCCCATGAACAGCAAAAAAAATGCAAAGTTGTCGCTATACGGCACAGTCTGTTCGCTTAGAAGTTGTGTGAAGGAGGTAAATATGTGAATTGTATCAGTGTCTTCATTCATAAAAATAGAAGTACGCGCTTTCAGCGCCAACTAGCGAAAATACCGCAAGACTTTTTTGACAACCTAATATCATTAAAGATGTGACAGCCTTTTTTAAATAACATCTACTGAAGCGATTCATGAAAAACATTGGTTTAATATATACCAGTAGAAACCACCATTTGATTGAAATAAATATCAGATTTTAAGCGGATCGAAACCCGACAAAAATTGCAATTTTTTAAGTTCTTAATGTAGATACGAATTCTGAAGCATTTAATTTTATTATGCAATTTGATCCAACATAACAATTAACTCATGTGACAACTCTACTCAAACATATAATTTTGATAAAATTTCCGATTTTGATAAAATTTCACATTTTGATATTTATTCATGTGGCAACTCTGATCAAAGATATTTTTGACACAATTTTTTAAACTATTTTAATTTGATACAAATTCTGAAATATTCATTTTATTAAGCAATTCAATGAAAGCATAATAATTTAAACATGTGGCAACTCTAATTAAAAATATGTTTTACAAAACTGCTTAAACCTCTATAATTTGAAACAAATATTAAAACAAAAATTTTAAATTGTATCATGTGGCAACTCTACTTAAAAATATTTTTTAAAAAATTGTTAAAACTTCTTAAATTTGATAGAATTTCTCAAATATATTATTAAATTTTCATTACCAAAAACAACTAAATTTTATTTTTTATATGTCTATAAGTATTTGTATTCATTTAAAATAAATAAAGAGGCTAATCAGCATTTTTCAAAACTGCTTGCAATTTTTGGTAACCTGTTTTCAAGTTACCGACTTTGCTACCGGGTCTAAAATGGTTCTCTTCAAATGAACTTAATAACTACTTGGATTTATTTTAATAATTCCCCATTATCGTTTCACCTGCCCACATTTCCCCCTTTCTGCCATAAATTCTTCAAATAAAAACAGCAAGCAATGCCTGTTTTGACAGCGCTGTGACACCGTGGTGAGTTATAACACTTTAGGTGACAATTTATGTGTTGACATATTATATTTATTTATTTAAACATATTACATACATACACACATGCATAAGAATTCATCACTTCGTGTATTTATTTGCCACCGCTGTATATGCGCTACAATTACCCATCACAACAATATCGGCCTTCCATTAATTTATAGCAATTTTGAATTTACTTTCATAGTAAATTGTCCACTGATTTGTGAGCGACGTGACACATAATCAAGTAAATAAATAATGGCAAGTTAGTGGCAACATTATGTGATGCCATGCGAACTGCCACACTAAGCAATTTGTGAGGGGAAAACTGGTAAACTAACACTTCGGTCAAATATGCATATATTTACCCACCTAAATGCATATTTCCTTACAAATGTACATGTACTTAATATTTACATACACTTGCTTTTCACATATTTATTTTTGAATGTCAACAGACTTCGCGCCTTGTTCGCTCGTATACTCGCATGTATCACTCATGTTCGGGCCGCGCAAGTTGACAGCTGTCAGTATCCACGCCTGGCAAGTGTTGAACAAATTTGATTGATTACATTCATAAATGGTCAAAAGACTATACATATTTACACATATGTATTTGTTTTTTTTTTTAAGTTTATGTTTCGTATTTGTAGGGAAATAAATAAATGATCGCCTTCAGGAAATGCAGTGTGAAGAGTATCTTGATTTACTTTGAAATACCGCGAAGTTCATTCGAGTCGAAAGTAATTTTTGTAGTTTCCTTTAGTTGTTTTCAGAACAGTTTTTCAAAGTCTTGGGTCAGTCAGTTTGAAGTCGGCCTAATTGACTGAGTATGGAAAACAGCAATCGAACTCTCCCTCATGCTTTGTTAATAATGTAACTTTTTATTAACATTGCATAAAAATGACAGCTTCGAAAACACCTTTTTAAAGCGGGTCTCTGCTGTCGGTGTTTTTTGACTTGTTACAAAAAGTTAATTCTTGGCCCTAAAAAGCAAAAGAGACATCTGAGACAAGACAGAGACTATCAAAACAAATGTAGGTGGAATCATGCTTGAGTTATAAATGGTGTGCCTAGCTCGATCTTTATATATACTATATATACTTATAGAGTGCCGCATTTCCGCTACATTCTTCATTTTCTCCATATCGAGTAAAATAAAAGCCAAAATCCAAGAATTGACTCAAATGTGAAAAGATTAATGGTGGTACACCTTTTATTCAACTCATTTACTTTGCTTTTGTGTATCATTTAAATACCGAAATGTCTTCTAATCACACACGAACATCTGCTCATTAGCAAAACACTCCAACAACAAAGTAGCCTCGAGCGTCCGCTGGAATGGCGTCAGTTGGCATTACTCAAATCTCAGACAGCTCATCAAGCGCACACAGCACCACATACCTACCAATATCTACAAATAAACAGCATAAAAGCAGCAACAGATATAGCAGAAGAACCCAACAAACTAGTTTTTCGATGAATTCGAGGTACTCATCAAAGCAACAAAGTAGAAAGGTCAGAAGCAGCAGGTCACCTACCGCATACATTCCTCAATTGTGGATGGCGGAGATATGTAGATATGAAAACATACAATTTTACATGTATGTATATCCATGTATTGTTTATCTCCACTACACAGCATACTTGCAACTCTATATTCAAGTATATACATATGAGGGTGTTTTCGACTGTTCCTCCATGCATTGCTCTCCTCATAAGTGTACAATCCACTCGGATCACACCTAATTTGCTGCTGAAATACTAGGAAATGTAGGCATCAGCTCGAAATTGCCTGTATTCTGTAGATTTGTTCGATAAGATATGCCTACGTGCGTCCTCTTACGTACATATATAAGTATGTGTACATATATATTAACAAAGAATTTTGATGCGTTTTAACTGTTATGCCTACTAGGAATATATTTGTTTGTGGAAATTTCTTTTGGCCATTCAGTTATTCCTAATCGCCAGCAGAATATTACTTTATAATAAATTTCGGTAAGAATGATCAAACTATTATTAAATTACAGGATACTTCGTTTCCAAGGCTCCTTTTCACAATTAAAAATATTTCAAGTCAAGCATTTCATTATAGTTGGAGTTACTTTTACTTACCTACTTGCATTGTTTTCGCAGCAAGGCATCATATTTTACATAGTCTTCGAAAACCTTGCCTCAACCTAACGTTGTTTATTTCTTGCCTCATTTAATAGGTATGCATAACGTTCAAATAATATTCCTTGTTGACTGTTTGACCGGTTGGAAGGAATTCATAAAGCACAACACTACGAAAATCGAAGAAAACAATCAACATGACCTTGATTTGTGAGCGACTTTAGCGCGATTTTTTTGGCCTCGGCTCTCTTTTGGCACGATATTCGCTCGATTGATCGGTTGTTTCGGGGTCGTAAGCATAGATCCAAGTCCCATCGCCAGTTATCATGCGTTTAATGACACCCTGGTAGTCGGAAAGCATCGTTTCTTACACTTCAACGCGACGCCTTTTTTCCAAAAAATTCAATGTTTTCGGTACCAGTCGAGATTTGACGCGCTTGAGGCCCGAAACATCCTTCAAAATGGTATTGGCTGAGCCTTTCGATATGACAACTTCATCAGCAAGGTCTCTAATTGTTAATCGACGGTTTTTCAACAACAAATCTTTGAATTGTTGAACGTGAGCTTCGTCGGTTGAGGTTGATGGTCGCCCTGGACGCTCTTCGTCTTCGACACGTTCACGGCCGGCTTGGAACTCACTATACCACTTGTAAACCTGTTTTTAGACATAGCCTCAGCACCAAAGGCTTTTTGCACCATCCTCAACGTATCAGCAGCAGAAAATTGATTCCGTAAACAAAATTTAATGCAACTTCTTTGTTCAACAAATTTCGACATCGAAAAACGAAAAACTCACCTTTAGCAGCTCACAAAACGACACGTATCTCAAACACTTATGAATATTTTGACATGAAATTTGACATAAACGTGACTGACAGTACTACAAACCTAAAAAAATACTTCTCCAAACCCTTCGACGCGCGCAGTTTAAATTCAAAGGTCACCTTATTTTTTGGGCATATATGTATGTAAACTTACTTTAGGTAACTTCACTATTAACGAATATTAAACAACCGTCTTTGATAAAATCTTAAACGAGTATACATTAGCTTTACAATGAATTTGTGTAGTGTTTTTAAGACGGTATGAAACATTACTTCAAGTACAAGTAACAGGTCGACGCTGTAGCAAATCGAAACTATAGTATTCTAAGTTTGGCAAAGTTTTTTGCTTGAGCCCCTGTGTCTGTTATATTCGCGTATTAACCAAGAGGGTGGATTAGTTTTACCCAAACACCGGATTTCGCGCTTTGTTAGAGTGCATGTGACTGAAGTTATCTACTCTTTATGATATGAGAGCGAGGAAATTTTTGTTTTGGTCGCTGACACTTTTATTCATACACTAATTATCACTTTTTTTGAGTTTTCACTTAATCACTTCGTATGCGCATTTCAAATTTACTGCAACTCTCACTTTTGTATACCGAAATTCCATCAAAACCATTCCTTTTTCTAAGGAAAATGCAACCTTTGATGTGTCTTCTTTTTTTATGGAGTATCCTCCTTTCAATATACTTCACTCAGTTGTCGTCAACTCTTCATTCACTGCATCTTTTGCGCTCCCCCTTATTTGTCCGCATTTAATTAAACCCAATATGTGGTTGCTCGTTTGTGAGCTGGGGATGTGAAAGGGTTCTTGTGTAAATCCACCGAATATCTTTTGATTTTTTTCGATTTGAAAAGCATATTTTTGCATTTTTATTTCCTGCTTGCTTTTTTGCAAAACATGCGCTATTCAAGCTGAATTGAGTTATTCTCATTACCCCACATAAATTCGAGAAGTGAATCGCTTCATTCCAGTATGGTTGTAACACGTTTCCGTCACACATACGAAGTTTTTGGGCGATATACCCACATACTTTACATTTATACCCCCACATAAACGGGTCGCTTTCTTTCGTCTGCTTTTTCTATTTCATTTACCGTTGTTGCGCCTGATGACCTGGAGCTGCGGATTAACATACTTCCACGTGTGAGTTTACAGGACATTCCTATCTACCCAGACATCCTCGGTCATAGCTTTCAACACCCACACAAAAGCTCGAATGTATGAAATGCGGGAACGCTTTGCTTCGTTTGCCTTTCTTTGCATAATTCAATCGAAAAAAAAAAACAAAAAAAAACAGAGATGAAAGAATATAATTCCTCTTTCACTTTTCACTCACCTTCCACAATTTCACCTGCTATTTCTCGCACTCTTTAAGTCAGCGGCACACCTTTGACTTTTCAACAGCTTATTACGTATCCTTTTCATAACTCGGCTTTCATCAGCCGAGCATATCAGCACTTGTCTCTCCACATATCCATGCGCCAAGTGTACAAGGATAACAGTTATGCGAGTCAAGCAGTCACCTTTGCCGCTTTCTCAAGTGACTTGTTGCTTTTTGCATTTAAAATGAATTTTCACTTGAAAAAGGAAAAGGAAAAGCTCTTGCAATCTGCCTGTCGGCCATCCAGGGTTAAGCAAATACCATATACAAATGGGCATGCAAAGTGCACGCACAGAACCAGAAGTAAAAGGAGTCAAGGCAAAGTGAAGGCCCTTTGCGAGTTTGTGAGGAAAAAATCTACTCGCTCTCTGCACTGGATTAAGTGTGTGGATAGCACAGGAAGCACACAAAGCTTTTGCTAAGCGCTGTTTATAACCTTGACAGCCAAATATCTCAAAGTGTCTTAAGCTTTGAATTTCAAATGATAAAATAAGAGACATTTTTTATATATTCTTTGAACGATTTAGACGTTGTGACTTTGAGTGAGCCTGAAAACAGTATATCTGTAACGTAAGATGCATTTTTATATCCACAATATACTATGCAAATACACAGAAGGAATATAAATAAAAATTGAAATTGTCTATGCTTAAAGATGAAATGAAATGGATGTTCAGTCAGACCTGTCCACATACATTAATGAAGAAATCCTATATCAATACTCCTAGTGGTCTTATCAAATATCACTTAAGTAACCTTTTGCGTGATAAATCCAAAACAAAAGTTCGCGAAAATGCGGATTGCAAATGGGGTTAGATTGGCTAATTGGCAAGTAAATAGTTCCTTTTATTACATCGCATCTGATTTTCTAATCCAAGATCTCGGAAACAAGAATAGATACAAGGTTAACCCGACTGAGAAACGGGAGTTAAGTCCGCTTATCAAAGCAATTCTTCTTTTTCTATGCCTTGGTGACAGTTTCGAAAATAATTCATCTCCTTACTAAGTGCGAAGAAGTTCCCAAAGACCGACACCGTCAGATGTGGCACTTAAATATGTTAAAAAAGCTAAATGGTACATATGTGTAGCTAAATTTTCTTTGTAGTCTAGCTAAACCTTCAACTTTTTATATACATCTCAATTCTGACTATATATGCAATTTTTAGTTGCCTTTCTCAACAAACTTAAGGGGGTATTCTAGTCTAGAAATGCTATTTAACGTCATTTTTTAAAGTCTAATGAAAAAAAAAACCAAGAACATTTTTACCATCCAATTTTTATCAGATATTTTTTGATATTTTAAGATTACAAAAAAAAAAATAAAATAAATTGTTTGTGATAATTTGATTAATTGCGGCGTGGCGGGGGTTGAAAATAAGGGTGCGCCCTTCCTGACACGATTCCAGCACTTTGGGTGATTTGAAACAAAAAAAAAAATAAGTTTTAATCAGTACAGATGCCGCTATCGTCTGAACTAGGATAAATAAAAAACAAAAATTTTCGTAAATGGCGACTGTTTGAATTCTTTGCCCGTTTTTTTGGCAAAGATCAAAATTTTTTAAAAATAGTAAAAATCAAAATTTTTTAATAAACCTAGTTCCAACCATAGAGAGATATATAAAGAAGGTCCACACCAAATTTCACCAATTTCATGTCAGAAGTGTTGAAAATAGTAGTTTCGAGAAAAACGCGATTAAAGTTTTACGTTATACGATATTCGCTCAATCGGTGAAGTTGCCACGTCACTAAAATGGCTATAACTTCGAAAATAATTTGAGTTTTGAAAAATCCTTTTAGGGAGATATTTTTGAATATCAAGCCTATCGAAATATGAAAAAAAAATTTTTCGATTTTTTTAAATTTCTAGACTAGAATACCCCCTTAAGTTATCAATCTTTAAAAAATCTAGGATTTTCGTACCGATTTGCTGCCTTAAATCTTAATTAATGTTCTTCACTAAACCACTCTTTAAAAAAATATGCATTTGTTTAAAGGAAAATAGCAATTCAACACATAATTCATAAATTCTCCTGTGGATGATAACACAGATGCACAAGTGTGTTCCATCCAAGACAAATCCATTGAAGACGGTTCAAGTGAAGAGCTCTTAGTTTTTTTCCATTGCAACCGAATCTTAATGAGTTGCCCATTAGGGATTCTGAAGAATACGATAATAAAATTACAGAGCGCGCCGCCAACAACAAAAAACGACGAACCATGGCGGCGGCGGAGTTGAAATCACTTAACCTGGTGTATGGCCGTTAGCAAGGGCGCCCACAAATTTTTCGAAAAGAGATTATTTTACTAACAAAATTACAAGCCATAAAAATAAGTATATATTTATTTATTAGCAAGCGGCACCATACCTTTGGTTTCTTTTACTTTACCTAATCTTTTGCCTTACCCGCGCATATTTTCTGTTTTTTAATGACTCTCCAAAAGGTTTGAGCGCATTCCTTTGCTGCTGCAGTCGATGCTGCTGCTTTCCTCGCGAACTTTTGAACTTCTTGTATGCGTGTTGCCATTACTGGCATGTCCCAAGACGGCATCAGCCCCAAAACGGAAGTTTATTATATAATAAAGTAGTGATGAAGCAGCGCACGAAAGCTGCTTGGCATGCAGAAGCCAGCAGCAAGGGGCTTCTTCGAAGTGGCGTTAAGCGAAAGGTTGGAAAGCTAAAGCAAAACTATTTAAGAGTTGCGCAGCATATTGCAGAAAGAAGAAGAACTGAAAAAAGGGATAGAGTAACTAAAAGGAGCAAATTAGTTGCGCGAAATTCTAAGTAAGACGGCGCTCACTTGAGCAGCAGAGCGCGCCATTTATTATAGCCAATAATGCCGGTAAGCCGCTGAAAGCGCTCAACACCTGACCAATCCGTCGGGAATTCAAGCTGTCGGAACGCGCAATTAAAAATGACGGAAAAATATGAATTGATGGCGGATAAGCGCGCAAAAATTAAGAAAACACAACAAAGACGCTGCAAAAGAGTTGCGCATCGCGTACATCAAAGTGTAGCGCAGGAGCCAAGCAGCTTGTTTGACGATTCATATCAAGCAAAACAAACAGGTGTAAAGAGTTGAGCGCGCAACGCCGTCATACCGGAGTAATGAACATAAATTATAAATGAATTAAATTCCTGAGTTTACTCACGCTTTGCGCGCCACACTCACCTATGTACATACATTAAAAGACAGCAGAACAAACGCAAGATTGCTTTGTAAATTTATACGCTCGAGTGCAAACCGAAAGGGCAGCTATGCGGCGGCTTTGCGATGAAGTGATAATAAACGCGATGTGAAAAAAGAATTGTTTACGCTTTTACGCAAATTGCCGTGCACTCTGTGCTATCGTA
The DNA here is from genome assembly GCA_027475135.1 of Bactrocera correcta. NCBI lineage: Eukaryota > Metazoa > Arthropoda > Insecta > Diptera > Tephritidae > Bactrocera > Bactrocera correcta. The sequence goes on along the minus strand of JAPZAG010002803.1, from coordinate 1,418 downwards.
AGCCGAGCACACGGACAAGGTGAGCGACAAGATAACTGCTGACCCTCAAGTCAGTATTTAATTGCAGTCAACAAAGTTGCTACTGGTATGCGCCAGGAATGAGTGGTGATTAATATGCATGTGGAGTAGTTTAGGAGAGAGAGAAAATGTTGTTTTTTAAGTAAGAAAGCAACTTTTTTTAAACGACTTTTGTTTTGGGGTGCTTTCTGCAGCTGTAAGCCACCAAAAGCTATAATTTGATATTGTTTTACAGGTTGAGATCAGCGCTATCTGACAAATGTTATAGTAGTGAGTGTGGTGCCGCTTCTTAGATGAAAACAAGAAAAACAATGTCAAATGTTAATGAACTATCACGAATTCGAAAAGATAATATTATGGGAAATGGTCGGTGGTAATAGTCATTTACCGCACAGTATTGCTATATCCGAAAGGAAAAGACAAAGCAGATGTGTTTATGAGGTCGAAAAATCATTCTCTATAAGTTGCCATCCAGCCACTTTAAAGGCTGCTTAAACGCTACCGGTAAAGGGCATACCAGAAAATTGCATACGAACCCACCGAAAGCCACCGTGTTCCGATTATGTTACATTTAATCTCTTCACTAATCTAGAAAGTCCTCACTGCCGTTGGATATTTATAAAACAGCTATTTGACATTAAAAATTCACTTCGCTAATATTCGTTAAAAGAAAGGATCTTAATGCCGAAATTTGTTTTAAAAGTCGTCTTCTTTGAAATATTTTCCATTTAACAGAAATAAGTGAAGCAAATCCTTGATTTGAAAATTCAACATATTTTTTTTACTATTTTTTGTTTGCTTCAATTTTCTTGTTTCTTTACATTTTTTTCTTCGTAGTGTTTAGTCAGCTATGTTAATATAATAGATTTTTTTACTGTCAAACATGGCACAGAAAGTATTCCCCTAGAGTATCTTGTAATCTCTTCGGAAACGAGGTTGGCAGTTTTTATGGCGCAATCCTTCCAAAAATTAGCATATGAATAAGGTTATCTGTTCAAGAGCCTAAATATCGTGATTAAGTGGCGGTCGGAAGTTGGCATTAATTCTCACTTTAATTTGAGAAGAGGTTAACTATTATGAAAACTTGGTAAATAGTAATCTGCAAATATTAAACATTAGATCACTAATCCTTGAGCGGCGCCCAATATTTCACTCTATACGAAATTGGCCAGGAAATTGGTAATAAATCAACTCGAAGAAAATGTGGCTAGCGTGTGGGCGCTTTCAGTCATATACTTTCAACCCGACCTTTCAACCAAGTAACCAATAAATGAGTTAGTAGTTTCCTTAATTGCAGTAATTGTCTCTCCGAAAGATAGCTATATATTTTTATTTATTTATTTTATTTACTTTACGAAATACTATTGATGGTTTTTGGTATTTTTGAATTTCCACGGATC
>JAPZAG010002802.1:0-14230 GCA_027475135.1 Bactrocera correcta | reverse complement strand
ACATATAGCTATCGATATCGAAATGCTTCAAATAACTGGTTTAACATATTTAAGTTAATTAATCTTCTTTAACGAACAGAAGTTGGCGTAAAGCATTGGCGGCATAACGGCAGTGCATTTAGAAGAATTCCGTAATCTTATATTTAGGTATAAAGTCGATTTTCTTGTATATACACATTTAGCAATCGATATCGAGATGGTTAAACTCATTGGTTTAACATATTTAAGTTAATAAACCTTCTTTAACGATTTGAAGTTTGCATATAGCCATGACGGCATAACGGCAGTGCATGTAGAAGAATTCCGTAATCTTATATTTAGGTATAAAGTCGATTTTCTTGTATATACACATATAGCTATCGATATCGAAATGCTTCAAATCATAAGTTTAACATATTTAAGTTAATAAACCTCCTTTAACGAACAGAAGTTGGCTTAAAACATTGGCGGCATAACGGCAGTGCATTTATAAAAATTCCCTAATCTTATATTAATGTATAAAGTCGATTTTCTTATATATACACATTTAGCAATCGATATCGAAATGCTTCAATTCATTAGTTTAACATATTTAAGTTAATTAATCTTCTTTAACGAACAGAAGTTGGCGTAAAGCCATGGCGGCATAACGGCAGTGCATTTAGAAGAATTCCGTAATCTTATATTTAGGTATAAAGTCGATTTTCTTGTATATACACATTTAGCAATCGATATCGAGATGGTTCAACTCATTAGTTTAACATATTGAAGTTATTAAACCTTCTTTAACGATCTGAAGTTTGCATATAGCCATGACGGCATAACGGCAGTGCATGTAGAAGAATTCCGTAATCTTATATTTAGGTATAAAGTCGATTTTCTTGTATATACACATTTAGCTATCGATATCGAAATGCTTCAAATCATTAGTTTAACATATTAAGTTAATAAACATTTTTTAGCTTACTGATGTCTACATAAAGCCTTAACGGTATAACGGCAGTGCATTTAGAAGAATTCCGTAATGTTATAATTTTATATTTAGGTATAAAGTCGATTTTCTTGTGTTTACACATTTAGCAATCGATATCGAAATGCTCTATCTCATAAGTTTAACATATTTAAGTTAATAAACCTTCTTTAACGTAATGAAGGTTATATAAAGCCATGGCGGCATAACGACAGTGCATGTAGAAGAATTCCGTAATCTTATATTTAGGTATATATTCGATTTTCTTGTATTTACACATTTAGCAATCGATATCAAAATGCTTCAAATAACTGGTTTAGCATATTTAAGTTAATTAACTTTCTTTATCTTACTGAAGTTTACATAAAGCCATAACGACATAACGGCAGTATATGTTGCAGAATTCCGTAATCTTATATTTAGGTATAAAGTCGATTTTATTGTACATACACATTTAGCAATCGATATCGAAATGCTTCATCTCATAAGTTTAACATATTTAAGTTAATAAACCTTCTTTAACGTACTGAAATTTATATAAAGCCATAACGGCATAACGGCAGTGTATTTCGAAGAATTCCGTAATCTTATATTTAGATATAAAGCCGAATTTGTTGTATATACGCATTTAGCAATCGATATCGAAATTCTTCAAATCATTAGTTTAACATATTTAAAATAATTAACCTTCTTTAACGTAGTGAAGGTGATATAAAGCCATGGCGGCCTAACGGCAGTGCATTTAGAAGAATTCCGTAATCTTATATTTAGGTATAAATTCGATTTTGTTGTATATACGCATTTAGCAATCGATATCGAAATGCTTCAAATCATTAGTTTAACTTATTTAAATTAATTAACCTTCTTTACCGTAATGAAGGTTATATAAAGCCATGGCGGCATAACGACAGTGCATGTAGAAGAATTCCGTAATCTTATATTTAGGTATATATTCGATTTTCTTGTATTTACACATTTAGCAATCGATATCGAAAATCTTCAAATCATTAGTTTAACATATTTAAAATAATTAACCTTCGCTAACGTAATGAATAATGATATAAGCCATGGCGGCCTAACGACAGTGCATTTAGAAGAATTCCGTAATCTTATATTTAGGTATAAATTCGATTTTGTTGTATATACGCATTTAGCAATCGATATCGAAATGCTTCAAATAACTGGTTTGGCATATTTAAGTTAATTAACCTTCTTTATCTTACTGAAGTTTACATAAAGCCATAACGGCATAACGGCAGTATATTTGGGTGAATTCCGTAAGATTTTATTTAGGTATAAAATCGATTTTCTTGTACATATACATTTAGCAATCGATATCGAAATGCTCAAATCATTAGCTTAACGTATTTGTGTAAATTAACCTTCTTTAACGTACTGAAATTTATATACAGCCATTACAGCATAACGGCAGTGCATTTAGAAGAATTACGTTATCTTATATTTAGGTATTAAGTCGATTTTCTTGTATATACACATTTAGCAATCGATATCGAAATGCTTCAAATCATTAGTTTAACATATTTAAGTTAGTAAACCTTCTTTAACGCACTGACGTCTTCATAAAACCTTAATGGCATAACGGCAGTGCATTTAGAAGAATTCCGTTATCTTATATTTAGGTATAAAGTCGATTTTCTTGTATTTACACATTTAGCAAGCAATATCGAAATGCTTCAAATCATTAGTTTAACATATTTAAGTTAATTAACCTTCTTTAACGTATTGAAGTTGATATAAAGCCATGGCGGCATAACGGCAGTGCAATTAGAAGAAGTCCGTAGTCTTATATTTAGGTATAAAGTCGGTTTTCTTGTTTATACACATATAGCAATCGATAACGAAATGCTTCAAATCATTAGTTTAACATATTTAAGTTAATTAACCTTCTTTATCTTACTGAAGTTTACATAAAGCCATAACGGCATAACGGCAGTATATTTGGGTGATTTCCGTAATCTTTTACTTAGGTATAAAATCGATTTTCTTGTATGTATACATTTAGCAATGGATATCGAAATGCTTCAAATCATTAGTTTAACATATTTAAGTAAATTAATCCTCTTTTTCTTACTGAAGTCTACAAAAGCCCTAACGGCATAACGGCAGTGCATTTGGAAGAGTTCCGTAATCTTATATTTAGGTATTAAGTCGATTTTGTTGTATATACGCATTCAGCAATCGACATCGAAATGCTTCAAATCATGAGTTTAACACATTTAAGATAATTAACCCTCTTTATCTTACTGAAGTCTACAAAAGCCTTAACGGCATAACGGCAGTGCATGTAGAAGAATTCCGTAATCCTCTATTTAGGTATAAAGTCGATTTTTTTGTATATACTCATTTAGCAATCCATATCGAAATGCTTCGAATCATTAGTTTAACATATTTAAGTTAATTAACCCTCTTTATCTTACTGAAGTCTACAAAAGCCTTAACGGCATAACGGCAGTGCATGTAGAAGAATTCCGTAATCCTCTATTTAGGTATAAAGTCGATTTTCTTGTATATACTCATTTAGCAATCGATATCGAAATGCTTCAAATCATTAGTTTAACATATTTAAGTTAATTAACCTTCTTTAACTTAATGAAGGTGATATAAAGCCATGGCAGCATAACGACAGTGCATTTAGAAGAATTTCGTAATCTTATATTTAAGTATATAGTCGATTTTCTTGTATTTACACATTTAGCAATCGATATCGAAAATCTTCAAATCATTAGTTTAACATATTTAAGTTAATTAACCTTCTTTAACGTAATGAAGGTAATATAAGGCCATGGCGGCATAACGACAGTGCATTTAGAAGAATTCCGTAATCTTATATTTGGGAATAAAGTCGATTTTCTTGTATATACGCATTTAGCAATCGATATCGAAAAGCTTCAAATAACTGGTTTAGCATATTTAGGTTAATTAATCTTCTTTATCTTACTGAAGTTTACATAAAGCCATAACGACATAACGGCAGTGCATTTAGAAGAATTCCGTAATCCTCTATTTAGGTATAAAGTCGATTTTCTTGTATATACTCATTTAGCAATCGATATCGAAATGCTTCAAATCATTAGTTTAATATATTTAAGTTAATAAAGCTTCTTTAACGCACTGAAGTTAACATAAAGCCATGGCGGCATAACGGCAGTGTATGAAGAAGAATTCCGTAATCTTATATTTAGGTATAAAGTCGATTTTCTTGTATATATACATATAGCAATCGATATCGAAATGCTTCTTATCATTAGTTTAAGATATTTAAGTTCATAAACCTTCTTTAACGAACTGAAGTTGGCATAAGGCAATGGCGGCATAACAGCAGTGCATTTAGAAGAATTCCGTAATCTTATATTTAGGCATAAAGTCGATTTTCTTGTATATACACATTTAGCAACCGATAACGAAATGCTTCAAATTATTAGTTTATCATATTTAAGTTAATTAACCTTATTTATCTTACTGAAGTTTACATAAAGCCATAACGGTATAACGACAGTGCATTTGGAAGAATTCCGTAATCTTATATTTAGGTATAAAGTCGACTTTCTTGAATATACTCATTTAGCAATCTATATCGAAATGCTTCAAATCATTAGTTTAATATATTTAAGTTAATAAACCTTCTTTATCGAACTGAAGTGTGCATAAAGCCAGGCATAATGGCAGTGCATGTAGAAGAATTCCGTTAGGTTATATTTAGGTATAAAGTCGATTTTCTTGTATATACCCATTTAGCAATCGATATCGAGATGCTGTAAATCATTAGTTTAACATTTTTAAGTTAATTAGCCTTCTTTAACGTAATGAAGGTGATATAAAGCCATGGCGGCATGACGACAGTACATTTGGAAGTATTCCGTAATCTTATGTTTAGATATAAATTCGATTTTCTTTTATATACACATATAGCTATCGATATCGAAATGCTTCAAATAACTGGTTTAACATATTTAAGTTAATTAATCTTCTTTAACGAACAGAAGTTGGCGTAAAGCATTGGCGGCATAACGGCAGTGCATTTAGAAGAATTCCGTAATCTTATATTTAGGTATAAAGTCGATTTTCTTGTATATACACATTTAGCAATCGATATCGAGATGGTTAAACTCATTGGTTTAACATATTTAAGTTAATAAACCTTCTTTAACGATTTGAAGTTTGCATATAGCCATGACGGCATAACGGCAGTGCATGTAGAAGAATTCCGTAATCTTATATTTAGGTATAAAGTCGATTTTCTTGTATATACACATATAGCTATCTATATCGAAATGCTTCAAATCATTAGTTTAACATATTTAAGTTAATAAACCTCCTTTAACGAACGCAAGTTGGCTTAAAACATTGGCGGCATAACGGCAGTGCATTTATAAAAATTCCCTAATCTTATATTAATGTATAAAGTCGATTTTCTTATATATACACATTTAGCAATCGATATCGAAATGCTTCAATTCATTAGTTTAACATATTTAAGTTAATTAATCTTCTTTAACGAACAGAAGTTGGCGTAAAGCCATGGCGGCATAACGGCAGTGCATTTAGAAGAATTCCGTAATCTTATATTTAGGTATAAAGTCGATTTTCTTGTATATACACATTTAGCAATCGATATCGAGATGGTTCAACTCATAAGTTTAACATATTGAAGTTATTAAACCTTCTTTAACGATCTGAAGTTTGCATATAGCCATGACGGCATAACGGCAGTGCATGTAGAAGAATTCCGTAATCTTATATTTAGGTATAAAGTCGATTTTCTTGTATATACACATTTAGCTATCGATATCGAAATGCTTCAAATCATTAGTTTAACATATTAAGTTAATAAACATTTTTTAGCTTACTGATGTCTACATAAAGCCTTAACGGTATAACGGCAGTGCATTTAGAAGAATTCCGTAATGTTATAATTTTATATTTAGGTATAAAGTCGATTTTCTTGTGTTTACACATTTAGCAATCGATATCGAAATGCTTTATCTCATAAGTTTAACATATTTAAGTTAATAAACCTTCTTTAACGTAATGAAGGTTATATAAAGCCATGGCGGCATAACGACAGTGCATGTAGAAGAATTCCGTAATCTTATATTTAGGTATATATTCGATTTTCTTGTATTTACACATTTAGCAATCGATATCAAAATGCTTCAAATAACTGGTTTAGCATATTTAAGTTAATTAACTTTCTTTATCTTACTGAAGTTTACATAAAGCCATAACGACATAACGGCAGTATATGCTGCAGAATTCCGTAATCTTATATTTAGGTATAAAGTCGATTTTATTGTACATACACATTTAGCAATCGATATCGAAATGCTTCATCTCATAAGTTTAACATATTTAAGTTAATAAACCTTCTTTAACGTACTGAAATTTATATAAAGCCATAACGGCATAACGGCAGTGTATTTCGAAGAATTCCGTAATCTTATATTTAGATATAAAGCCGAATTTGTTGTATATACGCATTTAGCAATCGATATCGAAATTCTTCAAATCATTAGTTTAACATATTTAAAATAATTAACCTTCTTTAACGTAATGAAGGTGATATAAAGCCATGGCGGCCTAACGGCAGTGCATTTAGAAGAATTCCGTAATCTTATATTTAGGTATAAATTCGATTTTGTTGTATATACGCATTTAGCAATCGATATCGAAATGCTTCAAATCATTAGTTTAACTTATTTAAGTTAATTAACCTTCTTTACCGTAATGAAGGTTATATAAAGCCATGGCGGCATAACGACAGTGCATGTAGAAGAATTCCGTAATCTTATATTTAGGTATATATTCGATTTTCTTGTATTTACACATTTAGCAATCGATATCGAAAATCTTCAAATCATTAGTTTAACATATTTAAAATAATTAACCTTCGCTAACGTAATGAATAATGATATAAGCCATGGCGGCCTAACGACAGTGCATTTAGAAGAATTCCGTAATCTTATATTTAAGTATAAATTCGATTTTGTTGTATATACGCATTTAGCAATCGATATCGAAATGCTTCAAATAACTGGTTTGGCATATTTAAGTTAATTAACCTTCTTTATCTTACTGAAGTTTACATAAAGCCATAACGGCATAACGGCAGTATATTTGGGTGAATTCCGTAAGCTTTTATTTAGGTATAAAATCGATTTTCTTGTACATATACATTTAGCAATCGATATCGAAATGCTCAAATCATTAGCTTAACGTATTTGTGTAAATTAACCTTCTTTAACGTACTGAAATTTATATACAGCCATTACAGCATAACGGCAGTGCATTTAGAAGAATTACGTTATCTTATATTTAGGTATAAAGTCGATTTCCTTGTATATACGCATTTAGCAATCGATATCGACATGCTTCAAATCATTAGTTTAACATATTTACGTTAATAAACCTTCTTTAACGCACAGAAGTCTTCATAAAGCCTTAACGGTATAACTGCAGTGCATTTAGAAGAATTCTTTAACGCACTGAAGTTAACATAAAGCCATGGCGGCATAACGGCAGTGCATGTAGAAGAATTCCGTAATCTTATATTTAGGTATAAAGTCGATTTTCTTGTATATACACATTTAGCAATCGATATCGAAATGCTTCAAATCATTAGTTTAATATATTTAAGTTAGTAAACCTTCTTTAACGCACTGACGTCTTCATAAAACCTTAATGGCATAACGGCAGTGCATTTAGAAGAATTCCGTTATCTTATATTTAGGTATAAAGTCGATTTTCTTGTATTTACACATTTAGCAAGCAATATCGAAATGCTTCAAATCATTAGTTTAACATATTTAAGTTAATTAACCTTCTTTAACGTATTGAAGTTGATATAAAGCCATGGCGGCATAACGGCAGTGCAATTAGAAGAAGTCCGTAGTCTTATATTTAGGTATAAAGTCGGTTTTCTTGTATATACACATATAGCAATCGATAACGAAATGCTTCAAATCATTAGTTTAACATATTTAAGTTAATTAACCTTCTTTATCTTACTGAAGTTTACATAAAGCCATAACGGCATAACGGCAGTATATTTGGGTGATTTCCGTAATCTTTTACTTAGGTATAAAATCGATTTTCTTGTATGTATACATTTAGCAATGGATATCGAAATGCTTCAAATCATTAGTTTAACATATTTAAGTGAATTAATCCTCTTTTTCTTACTGAAGTCTACAAAAGCCCTAACGGCATAACGGCAGTGCATTTGGAAGAGTTCCGTAATCTTATATTTAGGTATTAAGTCGATTTTGTTGTATATACGCATTCTGCAATCGACATCGAAATGCTTCAAATCATGAGTTTAACACATTTAAGATAATTAACCCTCTTTATATTACTGAAGTCTACAAAAGCCTTAACGGCATAACGGCAGTGCATGTAGAAGAATTCCGTAATCCTCTATTTAGGTATAAAGTCGATTTTTTTGTATATACTCATTTAGCAATCCATATCGAAATGCTTCGAATCATTAGTTTAACATATTTAAGTTAATTAACCCTCTTTATCTTACTGAAGTCGACAAAAGCCTTAACGGCATAACGGCAGTGCATGTAGAAGAATTCCGTAATCCTCTATTTAGGTATAAAGTCGATTTTCTTGTATATACTCATTTAGCAATCGATATCGAAATGCTTCAAATCATTAGTTTAACATATTTAAGTTAATTAACCTTCTTTAACTTAATGAAGGTGATATAAAGCCATGGCAGCATAACGACAGTGCATTTAGAAGAATTTCGTAATCTTATATTTAAGTATATAGTCGATTTTCTTGTATTTACACATTTAGCAATCGATATCGAAAATCTTCAAATCATTAGTTTAACATATTTAAGTTAATTAACCTTCTTTAACGTAATGAAGGTAATATAAAGCCATGGCGGCATAACGACAGTGCATTTAGAAGAATTCCGTAATCTTATATTTGGGAATAAAGTCGATTTTCTTGTATATACGCATTTAGCAATCGATATCGAAAAGCTTCAAATAACTGGTTTAGCATATTTAGGTTAATTAATCTTCTTTATCTTACTGAAGTTTACATAAAGCCATAACGACATAACGGCAGTGCATTTAGAAGAATTCCGTAATCCTCTATTTAGGTATAAAGTCGATTTTCTTGTATATACTCATTTAGCAATCGATATCGAAATGCTTCAAATCATTAGTTTAATATATTTAAGTTAATAAAGCTTCTTTAACGTAATGAAGGTGATATAAAGCCATAACGGCATAAAGGGAGTGTATTTTGATGAATTCCGTAATCTTATATTTAGGTATAAAGTCGACTTTCTTGTATATACTCATTTAGCAATCGATATCGAAATGCTTCAAATCATTAGTTTAATATATTTAAGTTAATAAAGCTTCTTTAACGCACTGAAGTTAGCATAAAGCCATGGCGGCATAACGGCAGTGTATGTAGAAGAATTCCGTAATCTTATATTTAGGTATAAAGTCGATTTTGTTGTATATACGCATTAAGCAATCGATATCGAAATGCTTCAAATAACTGGTTTAACATATTTAAGTTAATTAACCTTCTTTAACGTAATGAAGGTGATATAAAGCCATAACGGCATAAAGGGAGTGTATTTCGATGAATTTCGTAATCTTATATTTAGGTATAAAGTCGACTTTCTTGTATATACTCATTTAGCAATCTATATCGAAATGCTTCAAATCATTAGCTTAATATATTTAAGTTAATAAAGCTTCTTTAACGCACTGAAGTTAACATAAAGCCATGGCGGCATAACGGCAGTGTATGAAGAAGAATTCCGTAATCTTATATTTAGGTATAAAGTCGATTTTCTTGTATATATACATATAGCAATCGATATCGAAATGCTTCTAATCATTAGTTTAAGATATTTAAGTTCATAAACCTTCTTTAACGAACTGAAGTTGGCATAAAGCAATGGCGGCATAACAGCAGTGCATTTAGAAGAATTCCGTAATCTTATATTTAGGCATAAAGTCGATTTTCTTGTATATACACATTTAGCAACCGATAACGAAATGCTTCAAATTATTAGTTTATCATATTTAAGTTAATTAACCTTATTTATCTTACTGAAGTTTACATAAAGCCATAACGGTATAACGACAGTGCATTTGGAAGAATTCCGTAATCTTATATTTAGGTATAAAGTCGACTTTCTTGTACATACTCATTTAGCAATCTATATCGAAATGCTTCAAATCATTAGTTTAATATATTTAAGTTAATAAACCTTCTTTATCGAACTGAAGTGTGCATAAAGCCATGGCGGCATAATGGCAGTGCATGTAGAAGAATTCCGTTAGGTTATATTTAGGTATAAAGTCGATTTTCTTGTATAAACCCATTTAGCAATCGATATCGAGATGCTGTAAATCATTAGTTTAACATTTTTAAGTTAATTAGCCTTCTTTAACGTAATGAAGGTGATATAAAGCCATGGCGGCATGACGACAGTACATTTGGAAGTATTCCGTAATCTTATGTTTAGATATAAATTCGATTTTCTTTTATATACACATATAGCTACCGATATCGAAATGCTTCAAATAACTGGTTTAACATATTTAAGTTAATAAACCTTGTTTAACGAACTGAACATAAATCCATAACGGCATAACGGCAGTGCATCTAGAATAATTCCGTAATCTTTTATTAGTGTATAAAGTCGATTTTCTTGCATATACACATTTAGCAATCGATATCTAAATGCTTCAAATCATTAGTTTAACATATTTAAGTTAACTAACCTTCTTTATCTTACTGAAGTTTACATAAAGCCATAACGGTATAACGGCAGTGCATTTGGATGAATTCCGTAATCTTATATTAAGGTAAAAAGTCGATTTTGTTGTATATACACATTTAGCAATCGATATCGAAATGCTTCAAATCATTAGTTTAACATATTTAAGTTAATTAATCTTCTTTAACGAACAGAAGTTGGCGTAAAGCCATGGCGGCATAACGGCAGTGCATTTAAAAGAATTCCGTAATCTTATATTTATGTATAAAGTCGATTTTCTTATATATACACATTTAGCAATCGATATCGAAATGCTTCAAATCATTAGTTTAACATATTTAAGTTAATTAATCTTCTTTAACGAACAGAAGTTGGCGTAAAGCATTGGCGGCATAACGGCAGTGCATTTAGAAGAATTCCGTAATCTTATATTTAGGTATAAAGTCGATTTTCTTCTATATACACATTTAGCAATCGATATCGAGATAGTTCAACTCATTAGTTTAACATATTGAAGTTATTAAACCTTCTTTAACGATCTGAAGTTTGCATATAGCCATGACGGCATAACGGCAGTGCATGTAGAAGAATTCCGTAATCTTATATTTATGTATAAAGTCGATTTTCTTGTATTTACACATTTAGCAATCGATATCGAAATGCTTCAAACCATTAGTTTAATATATTTAAAATAATTTACCTTCTTTAACGTAATGAAGGTGATATAAAGCCATGGCTGCATAACGACAATACATGTGGAAGAATTCCGTAATCTTGTATTTAGGTATAAAGTCGATTTTCTTGTATATACACATTTTGCAATCGATATCAAAATGCTTCAAATAACTGGTTTAGCATATTTAAGTTAATTAACTTTCTTTATCTTACTGAAGTTTACATAAAGCCATAACGACATAACGGCAGTATATGTTGCAGAATTCCGTAATCTTATATTTAGATATAAAGCCGAATTTGTTGTATATACGCATTTAGCAATCGATATCGAAATTCTTCAAATCATTAGTTTAACATATTTAAAATAATTTACCTTCTTTAACGTAATGAAGGTGATATAAAGCCATGGCAGCCTAACGGCAGTGCATTTAGAAGAAGTCCGTAATATTATATTTAGGTATAAATTCGATTTTGTTGTATATACGCATTTAGAAATCGATATCGAAATGCTTCAAATAACTGGTTTAGCATATTTAGGTTAATTAACCTTCTTTATCTTACTGAAGTTTACATAAAGCCATAACGGCATAACGGCAGTATATTTGGGTGAATTCCGTAAGCTTTTATTTAGGTATAAAATCGATCTTCTTGTACATATACATTTAGCAATCGATATCGAAATGCTCAAATCATTAGTTTAACATATTTGAGTAAATTAACCTTCTTTAACGTACTGAAATTTACATAAAGCCATAACAGCATAACGGCAGTGCATTTAGAAGAATTACGTTATCTTATATTTAGGTATAAAGTCGATTTCCTTGTATATACGCATTTAGCAATCGTTATCGACATGCTTCAAATCATTAGTTTAACATATTTAAGTTAATAAACCTTCTTAAACGTACTGAAATTTATAAAAAGCCATAACGGCATAACGGCAGTATATTTAGGTGAATTCCGTAATCTTTTACTTAGGTATAAAATCGATTTTCTTGTACATACACATTTAGCAATCGATATCGAAATGCTTCAAATCATTAGTTTAGCATATTTAAGTAAATTAATCTTCTTTAGCGAACTGAAATTTATATAAAGCCATAACGGCGTAACGGGAGTGTATTTCGATGAATTCCGTAATCTTGTATTTAGATATAAAGTCGACTTTCTTGTATATACTCATTTAGTAATCGACATCGAAATGCTTCAAATCATTAGTTTAAAATATTTAAGTTAAGAAAGCTTCTTTAACGTAATGAAGGTGATATAAAGCCATAACGGCATAACGGGAGTGTATTTCGATGAATTCCGTAATCTTATATTTAGGTATAAAGTCGACTTTCTTGTATTTACACATTTAGCAATCGATATCGAAAATCTTCAAATCATTAGTTTAACATATTTAAGTTAATTAACCTTCTTTAATGAACTGAAGTTAACATAAAGCCATAACGGCATAAAGGGAGTGTATTTCAATGAATTCCGTAATCTTATATTTACGTATAAAGTCGACTTTCTTGTATATACTCATTTAGCAATCGATATCGAAATACTTCAAATCCATGGTTTAATATATTTAAGCTAATAAAGCTTCTTTAACGCACTGTAGTTAGCATTAAGCCATGGCGGCATAACGGCAGTGTATGTAGAAGAATTCCGAAATCTTATATTTAGGTATAAAGTCGATTTTTTTGTATATATGCATATAGCAATCGATATCGAAATGCTTCAAATCATTGGTTTAAAATATTTAAGTTCATAAACCTTCTTTAGCGAACTGAAGTTGGCATAAAGCAATGGCGGCATAACAGCAGTGCATTTAGAAGAATTCCGTAATCTTATATTTAGGTATAAAGTCGATTTTGTTGTATATACGTATTAGGCAATCGATATCGAAATGCTTCAAATAACTGGTTTAACATATTTAAGTTAATTAACCTTCTTTAACGTAACGAAGGTGATATAAAGCCATAACGGCATAAAGGGAGTGTATTTCGATGAATTCCGTAATCTTATATTTAGGTATAAAGTCGACTTTCTTGTATATACTCATTTAGCAATCTATATCGAAATGCTTCAAATCATTAGTTTAATATATTTAAGTTAATAAAGCTTCTTTAACGCACTGATGTTAACATTAAGCCATGGCGGCATAACGGCAGTGTATGTAGAAGAATTCCGTAATCTTATATTTAGGTATAAAGTCGATTTTCTTGTATATATACATATAGCAATCGATATCGAAATGCTTCAAATCATTAGTTTAAAATATTTAAGTTCATAAACGTTCTTTAATGAACTGAAGTTGGCATAAAGCAATGGCGGCATAACAGCAGTGCATTTAGAAGAATTCCGTAATCTTAAATTTAGGCATAAAGTCGATTTTCTTGTATATACACATTTAGCAATCGATATCGAGATGCTGTAAATCATTAGTTTAACATTTTTAAGTTAATTAGCCTTCTTTAACGTAATGAAGGTGATATAAAGCCTTGGCGGCATAACGACAGTACATTTGGAAGTATTCCGTAATCTTATGTTTAGATATAAATTCGATTTTCTTTTATATACACATATAGCTATCGATATCGAAATGCTTCAAATAACTGGTTTAACATATTTAAGTTAATAAACCTTCTTTAACGAACTGAACATAAATCCATAACGGCATAACGGCAGTGCATGTAGAAGAATTCCGTTATCTTATATTAATTTATAAATTCGATTTTCTTGCATATACACATTTAGCAATCGATATCGAAATGCTTCAAATCATTAGTTTAACATATTTAAGTTAACTAACCCTCTTTATCTTACTGAAG
>JAPZAG010002801.1:0-14236 GCA_027475135.1 Bactrocera correcta | reverse complement strand
GGCCGCCAAAAGTATATGTGAATTTACCATTTTTTCCCAACCTCTTTTTCGCTTATTGCCACGCCCCAGGTGAGCGCTCAGGGTCGAATTATACATTTTTGGGAAGGTTATAAAATTACCTAACCGGTGCAATTTACTTCATCCACCTAGGTGAAACACTTTAGCCGCTAGAGCGTTTCAAAGGGTTAGAATAACGCGAAAAAAATTTTTGCAATTTTAACATTTTTTTGTGAACGCCTATTCAAAGCCCCTGGTGGGGCTAGAGGGGAGATTGAGGGCTTTCCTGAAAGCCCCAAATGTGAACTGACTCGCAAAAAAGTTTTCATCTCCCCCGACCCCATACCCCCCGAACTGTAGTTACCCCAAAGGTCGAATATGGTCAAAACGGTACTTACCTTTGTTTTTGTGATAACTCATTACCTGTTCACTTCTTATCAATGATTTATACCTCTAATTAATCTACAGACGTGTCATTACATGAATCACATAGTTGCCGTTATTATTTGATTCCCGCTTTTTTGCAAATGGCCGCCAAAAGTAATGTGAATTTACCATTTTTTTCCCAACCTCTTTTTCGCTTATTGCCACCCCCCCGGGCGGGCGCTTAGGGTCGAATTATACATTTTTCGGAAGGTTATAAAATTACCTAACCGGTGCAATTTATTTCATCCACCTAGGTGAAATACTTTAGCCGCTAGAGCGTTTCAAAGGGTTAGAATAACGCGAAAAAATTTTTTGCAATTTTAACATTTTTTTGTGAACGCTTATTATAAGCCCCTGGTGGGGCTAGAGGGGAGATTGAGGGCTTTTCTGAAAGCCCCAAATGTGAACTAACTCGCAAAAAAGTTTTCATCCCCCCCCGGCCCCATACCCCCCGAACTGTAGTTACCCCAAAGGTCGATTATGGTCAAAATGGTACTTACCTTTGTTTTTGTGATAACTCATCACCTGTTCACTTCTTATCAATGATTTATACCTCTAATTAATCTACAGACGTGTCATTACATGAATCACACAGTTGCCGTTATTATTTGATTCCCGCTATTTTGCAAATGACCGCCAAAAGTACATCTGAATTTACCATTTTTTCCCAACCCCTTTTTCGCTTACTGCCACGCCCTGTCGGGCGCTCATGGTTGAGTTATACATTTTTGGAAAGGTTATAAAATTACCTAACCGGTGCAATTTATTTCATCCACCTAGGTGAAATACTTTAGCCGCTAGAGCGTTTCAAAGGGTTAGAATAACGCGAAAAAATTTTTGCAATTTTAACATTTTTTTGTGAACGCTTACTCTAATCCTCTGGTGGGGCTAGAGGGGGGATTGATTACTTTCCTGAAAGCCCCAAATGAAAACTAACTCGCAAGAAAGTTTTCATCCCCCCCCGGCCCCATACCCCCCGAACTGTCGTTACCCCAAAGGTCGAATATGGTCAAAACTTTACTTACCTTTGTTTTTGTGATAACTCATCACCTGTTCACTTCTTATCAATGATTTATACGTCTCATTAATCTACAGACTTGTCATTACATGAATCACATAGTTGCCGTTATTATTTGATTCCCGCTTTTTTGCAAATGGCCGCCAAAAGTACATGTGAATTTACCATTTTTTTCCCAACCTCTTTTTCGCTCATTGCCACGCCCCCGGCGGGCGCTCAGAGTCGCATTATACATTTTTGGATAGGTTATAAAATTACCTAACCGGTGCAATTTATTTCATCCACCTAGGTGAAATACTTTAGCCGCTAGAGCGTTTCAAAGGGTTAGAAGAACGCGAAAAAATTATTTGCAATTTTAACATTTTTTTGTGAACGCTTATTCTAAGCCCCTGGTGGGGATAGAGGGGAGATTGAGGGCTTTCCTGAAAGCCCCAAATGTGAACTAACTCGTAAAAAAGTTTTCATCTCCCCCGACCCCATACCCCCCGAACTGTAGTTACCCCAAATGTCGAATATGGTCAAAATGGTACTTACCTTTGTTTTTGTGATAACTCATCACCTGTTCACTTCTTATCAATGATTTATACCTCTAATTAATCTACAGACGTGTCATTACATGAATCACATAGTTGCCGTTATTATTTGATTCCCGCTTTTTTGCAAATGGCCGCCAAATGTACATGTGAATTTACCATTTTTTTCCCAACCCCTTTTTTGCTTATTGCCACGCCCTCGGCGGGCGCTCAGGGTCGAATTAAACATTTTTTGAAAGGACATAAAATTACCTAACCGGTGCAATTTATTTCATCCACCTAGGTGAAATACTTTAGCCGCTAGAGCGTTTCAAAGGATTAGAATAACGCGAAAAAATTTTTTGCAATTTTAACATTTTTTTGTGAACGCTTATTCTAAGCCCCTGGTGGGGCTAGAGGGGAGATTGAGGGTTTTCCTGAAAGCCCCAAATGTGAACTAACTCGCAAAAAAGTTTTCATCCACCCCGGCCCCATACCCCCCAAACTGTAGTTACCCCAAAGGTCGAATATGGTCAAAATGGTACTTACCTTTGTTTTTGTGATAACTCATCACCTGTTCACTTCTTATCAATGATTTATACGTCTCATTAATCTAGAGACTTGTCATTACATGAATCACATAGTTGCCGTTATTATTTGATTCCCGCTTTTTTGCAAATGGCCGCCAAAAGTACATGTGAATTTACCATTTTTTTCCCAACCTCTTTTTCGCTCATTGCCACGCCCCCGGCGGGCGCTCAGAGTCGCATTATACATTTTTGGATAGGTTATAAAATTACCTAACCGGTGCAATTTATTTCATCCACCTAGGTGAAATACTTTAGCCGCTAGAGCGTTTCAAAGGGTTAGAAGAACGCGAAAAAATTATTTGCAATTTTAACATTTTTTTGTGAACGCTTATTCTAAGCCCCTGGTGGGGATAGAGGGGAGATTGAGGGCTTTCCTGAAAGCCCCAAATGTGAACTAACTCGTAAAAAAGTTTTCATCTCCCCCGACCCCATACCCCCCGAACTGTAGTTACCCCAAATGTCGAATATGGTCAAAATGGTACTTACCTTTGTTTTTGTGATAACTCATCACCTGTTCACTTCTTATCAATGATTTATACCTCTAATTAATCTACAGACGTGTCATTACATGAATCACATAGTTGCCGTTATTATTTGATTCCCGCTTTTTTGCAAATGGCCGCCAAATGTACATGTGAATTTACCATTTTTTTCCCAACCCCTTTTTTGCTTATTGCCACGCCCTCGGCGGGCGCTCAGGGTCGAATTAAACATTTTTTGAAAGGACATAAAATTACCTAACCGGTGCAATTTATTTCATCCACCTAGGTGAAATACTTTAGCCGCTAGAGCGTTTCAAAGGATTAGAATAACGCGAAAAAATTTTTTGCAATTTTAACATTTTTTTGTGAACGCTTATTCTAAGCCCCTGGTGGGGCTAGAGGGAAGATTGAGGGTTTTCCTGAAAGCCCCAAATGTGAACTAACTCGCAAAAAAGTTTTCATCCACCCCGGCCCCATACCCCCCAAACTGTAGTTACCCCAAAGGTCGAATATGGTCAAAATGGTACTTACTTTTGTTTTTGTGATAACTCATCACCTGTTCACTTCTTATCAATGATTTATACGTCTCATTAATCTACAGACGTGTCATTACATGAATCACATAGTTGCCGTTATTATTTGATTCCCGCTTTTTTGCAAATGGCCGCCAAAAGTACATGAGAATTTACCATTTTTTTCCCAACCTCTTTTTCGCTTATTGCCACGCCGCCGGCGGGCGCTCAGGGTCAAATTATACATTTTTGGATAGGTTATAAAATTACCTAACCGGTGCAATTTATTTCATCCACCTAGGTGAAATACTTTAGCCGCTAGAGCGTTTCAAAGGGTTAGAATAACGCGAAAAAATTTTTTGCAATTTTAACATTTTTTTGTGAACGCTTATTCTAAGCCCCTGGTGGGGCTAGAGGGGAGATTAAGGGCTTTCCTGAAAGCCCCAAATGTGAACTAACTCGCAAAAAAGTTTTCATCCCCCCGGCCCCATACCCCCCGAACTATAGTTACCCCAAAGGTCGAATATGGTCAAAATGGTACTTACCTTTGTTTTTGTGATAACTCATCACCTGTTCACTTCTTATCAATGATTTATACCTCTAATTAATCTACAGACGTGTCATTACATGAATCACATAGTTGCCGTTATTATTTGATTCCCGCTTTTTTGAAAATGGGCGCCAAAAGTACATGTGAATTTACCATTTTTTTTCCAACCTCTTTTTCACTTATTGCCACGCCCCGGCGGGCGCCCAGGGTCGAATTATACATTTTTGGAAAGGCTATAAAATTACCTAACCGGTGCAATTTATTTCATCCACCTGGGTGAAATACTTTAGCCGCTAGAGCGTTTCAAAGGGTTAGAATAACGCGAAAAAATTTTTTGCCACGCCCCCGGCGGGCGCTCAGGGTCGAATTATACATGTTTGGAAAGGTTATAAAATTACCTAACCGGTGCAATTTATTTCATCGACCTAGGTGAAATACTTTAGCCGCTAGAGCGTTTCAAAGGGTTAGAATAACGTGAAAAAATTTTTTGCAATTTTAACAGTTTTTTGTGAACGCTTATTATAAGCCCCTGGTAGGGCTAGAGGGAAGATTGAGGGCTTTTCTGAAAGCCCCAAATGTGAACTAACTCGCAAAAAAGTTTTCATCCCCCCCCGGCACGGTCATATGTCAAATGGTATTATTTTGTTTTTTGAAACCATACTGTATTACATTTACTCTTTTTCATTATTCAGACCGTGCGTAATATCCTTTTTTGAAAGGCCAAATACTGTGAATTTACATTTTTTCCCAACTCTTTGCTTTGCCACGCCCGGGGGCGCTCAGTCGAATTAACATTTTGAAAGGTATAATTACCTAACCGGTGCAATTATTTCATCACCTGGTGAAATACTTTAGCCGCTAGAGCGTTCAAAGGTTAGAAAACGCAAAATTTTTTGCAATTTTAACATTTTTTTGTGAACGCTTATTTAAGCCCCTGGTGGGTAGAGGGAGATTGAGGGTTCTGAAAGCCCCAAATGTGAACTAACTCGCAAAAGTTTCATCCCCCGGCCCCATACCCCCCAACTGTGTTACCCCAAAGGTCGAATATGGTCAAAATGTACTTACTTTGTTTTTGTGATAACTCATACCTGTTCACTTCTTATCAATGATTATACTCTATTAATCTAAGATGTCATTACATGAATCACATAGTTGCCGTTATTATTTGATTCCCGCTTTTTTGCAAATGGCCGCCAAGTACATGTGAATTTACCTTTTTTTTCCCAACCTCTTTTGCTATTGCCACGCCCGGCGGGCGCTCAGGTCGATTAACATTTTTGGAAGGTATAATTACCTAACCGGTGCAATTTATTTCATCCACCTGGTGAAATACTTTAGCCGCTAGAGCGTTTCAAAGGTTAGAAAACGCGAAAAAATTTTTGCAATTTTAACATTTTTTTGTGAACGCTTATTCTAAGCCCCTGGTGGGGTAGAGGGGAGATTGAGGGTTTCCTGAAAGCCCCAAATGTGAACTAACTCGAAAAGTTTTCATCCCCCCGCCCCATACCCCCCAACTGTAGTTACCCCAAAGTCGAATATGGTCAAAATGGTACTTACTTTGTTTTTGTGATAACTCATCACCTGTTCACTTCTTATCAATGATTTATACTCTATTAATCTACAGAGTGTCATTACATGAATCACATAGTTGCCTTATTATTTGATTCCCGCTTTTTTGCAAATGGCCGCCAAAGTAATTGAATTTACCATTTTTTTCCCAACCTTTTTGCTTATTGCCACGCCCCGGCGGGCGCCAGGGTCGAATTAACATTTTTGAAAGGATAAATTACCTAACCGGTGCAATTTATTTCATCACCTGGTGAAATACTTTAGCCGCTAGAGCGTTTCAAAGGTTAGAATAAGCGAAAAAATTTTTTGCAATTTAACATTTTTTTGTGAACGCTTATTCTAAGCCCCTGGTGGGGCCCCCCCCCCCCCCCCCCCCCCCCCCCCCCCCCCCCCCCCCCCCCCCCCCCCCCCCCCCCCCCCCCCCCCCCCCCCCCCCCCCCCCCCCCCCCCCCCCCCCCCCCCCCCCCCCCCCCCCCCCCCCCCCCCATACCCCCCGAACTGTAGTTACCCCAAAGGTCGAATATGGTCAAAATGGTACTTACTTTTGTTTTTGTGATAACTCATCACCTGTTCACTTCTTATCAATGACTTGTACGTCTCGTTAATCTACAGACGTGTCATTACATGAATCACATAGTTGCCGTTATTATTTGATTCCCGCTTTTCTGCAAATGGCCGCCAAAAGTACATGTGAATTTACCATTTTTCTCCCAACCTCTTTTTCGCTTATTGCCACGCCCCCGGCGGGCGCTCAGAGTCGCATTATACATTTTTGGAAAGGTTATAAAACTACCTAACCGGTGCAATTTATTTCATGCACCTAGGTGAAATACTTTAGCCGCTAGAGCGTTTCAAAGGGTTAGAATAACGCGAAAAAATTATTTGCAATTTTAACATTTTTTTGTGAACGCTTATTCTAAGCCCCTGGTGGGGATAGAGGGGAGATTGAGGGCTTTCCTGAAAGCCCCAAATGTGAACTAACTCGCAAAAAAGTTTTCATCCACCCCGGCCCCATACCCCCCGAACTGTAGTTACCCCAAAGGTCGAATATGGTCAAAATGGTACTTACTTTTGTTTTTGTGATAACTCATCACCTGTTCACTTCTTATCAATGACTTATACGTCTCATTAATCTACAGACGTGTCATTACATGAATCACATAGTTGCCGTTATTATTTGATTCCCGCTTTTTTGCAAATGGCCGCCAAATGTACATGTGAATTTACCTTTTTTTTCCCCAACCTCTTTTTTGCTTATTGCCACGCCCTCGGCGGACGCTCAGGGTCGAATTATTTGATTCCCGCTTTTTTGCAAATGGGCGCCAAAAGTACATGTGAATTTACCTTTTTTTTTTCCAACCTTTTTTTCACTTATTGCCACGCCCCGGCGGGCGCCCAGGGTCGAATTATACATTTTTGGAAAGGCTATAAAATTACCTAACCGGTGCAATTTATTTCATCCACCTGGGTGAAATACTTTAGCCGCTAGAGCGTTTCAAAGGGTTAGAATAACGCAAAAAAATTTTTTTTGCCACCCCCCCGGCGGGCGCTCAGGGTCGAATTATACATGTTTGGAAAGGTTATAAAATTACCTAACCGGTGCAATTTATTTAATCGACCTAGGTGAAATACTTTAGCCGCTAGAGCGTTTCAAAGGGTTAGAATAACGCGAAAAAATTTTTTGCAATTTTAACAGTTTTTTGTGAACGCTTATTATAAGCCCCTGGTAGGGCTAGAGGGAAGATTGAGGGCTTTTCTGAAAGCGCCAAATGTGAACTAACTCGAAAAAAAGTTTTCATCCCCCCCGGCCCCGTACCCCCCGAACTGTAGTTACCCCAAAGGTCGAATATGGTCAAAATGGTACTTACTTTTTTTTTTGTGATAACTCATCACCTGTTCACTTCTTACCCAATGACTTATACGTCTCATTAATCTACAGACGTGTCATTACATGAATCACATAGTTGCCGTTATTATTTGATTCCCGCTTTTCTGCAAATGGCCGCCAAAAGTACATGTGAATTTACCATTTTTTTCCCAACCTCTTTTTCGCTTATTGCCACGCCCCCGGCGGGCGCTCAGAGTCGCATTATACATTTTTGGAAAGGTTATAAAATTACCTAACTGGTGCAATTTATTTCATGCACCTAGGTGAAATACTTTAGCCGCTAGAGCGTTTCAAAGGGTTAGAATAACGCAAAAAAAATTATTTGCAATTTTAACATTTTTTTGTGAACGCTTATTCTAAGCCCCTGGTGGGGATAGAGGGGAGATTGAGGGCTTTCCTGAAAGCCCCAAATGTGAACTAACTCGCAAAAAAGTTTTCATCCACCCCGGCCCCATACCCCCCGAACTGTAGTTACCCCAAAGGTCGAATATGGTCAAAATGGTACTTACTTTTGTTTTTGTGATAACTCATCACCTGTTCACTTCTTATCAATGACTTATACGTCTCATTAATCTACAGACGTGTCATTACATGAATCACATAGTTGCCGTTATTATTTGATTCCCGTTTTTTTTGCAAATGGCCGCCAAATGTACATGTGAATTTACCATTTTTTCCCAACCTCTTTTTTGCTTATTGCCACGCCCTCGGCGGGCGCTCAGGGTCGAATTAAACATTTTTTGAAAGGACATAAAATTACCTAACCGGTGCAATTTATTTCATCCACCTAGGTGAAATACTTTAGCCGCTAGAGCGTTTCAAAGGATTAGAATAACGCGAAAAAATTTTTTGCAATTTTAACATTTTTTTGTGAACGCTTATTCTAACCCCCTGGTGGGGCTAGAGGGGAGATTGAGGGTTTTCCTGAAAGCCCCAAATGTGAACTAACTCGCAAAAAAGCTTTCATCCACCCCGGCCCCATACCCCCCAAACTGTAGTTACCCCAAAGGTCGAATATGGTAAAAATGGTACTTACTTTTGTTTTTGTGATAACTCATTACCTGTTCACTTCTTATCAATGACTTATACGTCTCATTAATCTACAGACGTGTCATTACATGAATCACATAGTTGCCGTTATTATTTGATTCCCGCTTTTTTGCAAATGGCCGCCAAAAGTACATGTGAATTTACCATTTTTTTCCCAACCCCTTTTTCGCTTATTGCCACGCCCCCGGCGGGCGCTCATGGTCGAATTATACATTTTTGGAAAGGTTATGAAATTACCTAACCGGTGCAATTTATTTCATGCACCTAGGTGAAATATTTTTAGCCGCTAGAGCGTTTCAAAGGATTAGAAGAACGCGAAAAAATTATTTGCAATTTTAACATTTTTTTGTGAACGCTTATTCTAACCCCCTGGTGGGGATAGAGGGGAGATTGAGGGCTTTCCTGAAAGCCCCAAATGTGAACTAACTCGCAAAAAGTTTTCATCTCCCCCGCCCCCCATACCCCCCGAACTGTAGTTACCCCAAAGGTCGAATATGGTCAAAATGGTACTTACCTTTGTTTTTGTGATAACTCATCACCTGTTCACTTCTTATCAATGATTTATACCTCTAATTAATCTACAGATGTGTCATTACATGAATCACATAGTTGCCGTTATTATTTGATTCCCGCTTTTTTGCAAATGGCCGCCAGAAGTACATGTGAATTTACCATTTTTTTCCCAACCTCGTTTTCGCTTATTGCCACGTCCCCGGCGGGCGCTCAGGGTCGAATTATACATTTTTGGAAAGGTTATGAAATTACCTAACCGGTGCAATTTATTTCATGCACCTAGGTGAAATACTTTAGCCGCTAGAGCGTTTCAAAGGGTTAGAATAACGCGAAAAAATTATTTGCAATTTTAACATTTTTTTGTGAACGCTTATTCTAAGCCCCTGGTGGGGATAGAGGGGAGATTGAGGGCTTTCCTGAAAGCCCCAAATGTGAACTAACTCGCAAAAAAGTTTTCATCCACCCCGGCCCCATACCCCCCGAACTGTAGTTACCCCAAAGGTCGAATATGGTCAAAATGGTACTTACTTTTGTTTTTGTGATAACTCATCACCTGTTCACATCTTATCAATGACTTATACGTCTCATTAATCTACAGACGTGTCATTACATGAATCACATAGTTGCCGTTATTATTTGATTCCCGCTTTTTTGCAAATGGCCGCCAAATGTACATGTGAATTTACCATTTTTTCCCAACCTCTTTTTTGCTTATTGCCACGCCCTCGGCGGGCGCTCAGGGTCGAATTAAACATTTTTTGAAAGGACATAAAATTACCTAACCGGTGCAATTTATTTCATCCACCTAGGTGAAATACTTTAGCCGCTAGAGCGTTTCAAAGGATTAGAATAACGCGAAAATTTTTTTTGCAATTTTAACAATTTTTTGTGAACGCTTATTCTAAGCCCCTGGTGGGGCTAGAGGGGAGATTGAGGGTTTTCCTGAAACCCCCAAAATGTGAACTAACTCGCAAAAAAGTTTTCATCCACCCCGGCCCCATACCCCCCAAACTGTAGGTACCCCAAAGGTCGAATATGGTCAAAATGGTACTTACTTTTGTTTTTGTGATAACTCATCACCTGTTCACTTCTTATCAATGATTTATACGTCTCATTAATCTACAGACGTGCCATTACATGAATCACATAGTTGCCGTTATTATTTGATTCCCGCTTTTTTGCAAATGGCCGCCAAATGTACATGTGAATTTACCATTTTTTTCCCAACCTCTTTTTTGCTTATTGCCACGCCCTCGGCGGGCGCTCAGGGTCGAATTAAACATTTTTTGAAAGGACATAAAATTACCTAACCGGTGCAATTTATTTCATCCACCTAGATGAAATACTTTAGCCGCTAGAGCGTTTCAAAGGATTAGAATAACGCGAAAAAATTTTTTGCAATTTTAACATTTTTTTGTGAACGCTTATTCTAAGCCCCTGGTGGGGCTAGAGGGGAGATTGAGGGTTTTCCTGAAAGCCCCAAATGTGAACTAACTCGCACAAAAGTTTTCATCCACCCCGGCCCCATACCCCCCAAACTGTAGTTACCCCAAAGGTCGAATATGGTCAAAATGGTACTTACTTTTGTTTTTGTGATAACTCATCACCTGTTCACTTCTTATCAATGATTTATACGTCTCATTAATCTACAGACGTGTCATTACATGAATCACATAGTTGCCATTATTATTTGATTCCCGCTTTTTTGCAAATGGCCGCCAAAAGTAACGGGTGATTTTTTTGAGGTTAGGATTTTCATGCATTAGTATTTGACAGATCACGTGGGATTTCAGACATGGTGTCAAAGAGAAAGATGCTCAGTATGCTGTGACATTTCATCATGAATAGACTTGCTAACGAGCAACGCTTGCAAATCATTGAATTTTATTACCAAAATCAGTGTTCGGTTCGAAATGTGTTTCGCGCTTTACGTCCGATGAGCGATGAGGCTCATTTCTGGTTGAATGGCTACGTAAATAAGCAAAATTGCCGCATTTGGGGTGAAGAGCAACCAGAAGCCGTTCAAGAACTGCCCATGCATCCCGAAAAATGCACTGTTTGGTGTGGTTTGTACGCTGGTGGAATCATTGGACCGTATTTTTTCAAAGATGCTGTTGGACGCAACGTTACGGTGAATGGCGATCGCTATCGTTCGATGCTAACAAACTTTTTGTTGCCAAAAATGGAAGAACTGAACTTGGTTGACATGTGGTTTCAACAAGATGGCGCTACATGCCACACAGCTCGCGATTCTATGGCCATTTTGAGGGAAAACTTCGGACAACAATTCATCTCAAGAAATGGACCCGTAAGTTGGCCACCAAGATCATGCGATTTAACGCCTTTAGACTATTTTTTGTGGGGCTACGTCAAGTCTAAAGTCTACAGAAATAAGCCAGCAACTATTCCAGCTTTGGAAGACAACATTTCCGAAGAAATTCGGGCTATTCCGGCCGAAATGCTCGAAAAAGTTGCCCAAAATTGGACTTTCCGAATGGACCACCTAAGACGCAGCCGCGGTCAACATTTAAATGAAATTATCTTCAAAAAGTAAATCTCATGAACCAATCTAACGTTTCAAATAAAGAACCGATGAGATTTTGCAAATTTTATGCGTTTTTTTTAAAAAAAAAGTTATCAAGCTCTTAAAAAATCACCCTTTATATGAGAATTTACCATTTTTTTCCCAACCTCTTTTTCGCTTATTGCCACGCCGCCGGCGGGCGCTCAGGGTCGAATTATACATTTTTCGGAAGGTTATAAAATTACCTAACCGGTGCAATTTATTTCATCCACCTAGGTGAAATACTTTAGCCGCTAGAGCGTTTCAAAGGGTTAGAATAAGGCGAAAAAATTTTTTGCAATTTTAACATTTTTTTGTGAACGCTTATTCTAAGCCCCTGGTGGGGCTAGAGGGGAGATTGAGGGCTTTCCTGAAAGCCCCAAATGTGAACTAACTCGCAAAAAAGTTTTCATCCCCCCCGGCCCCATACCCCCCGAACTGTAGTTACCCCAAAGGTCGAATATGGTCAAAATGGTACTTACCTTTGTTTTTGTGATAACTCATCACCTGTTCACTTCTTATCAATGATTTATACCTCTAATTAATCTACAGACGTGTCATTACATGAATCACATAGTTGCCGTTATTATTTGATTCCCGCTTTTTTGCAAATGGCCGCCAAAAGTACATGTGAATTTACCATTTTTGGTCAAAACGGTACTTACCTTTGTTTTTGTGATAACTCATCACCTGTTCACTTCTTATCAATGATTTATACCTCTAATTAATCTACAGACTTGTCATTACATGAATCACATAGTTGCCGTTATTATTTGATTCCCGCTTTTTTGCAAATGGCCGCCAAAAGTACATGTGAATTTACCATTTTTTTCCCAACCCCTTTTTCGCTTATTGCCACGCCACCGGCGGGCGCTCAGGGTCGAATTATACATTTTTGGAAAGGTTATAAAATTACCTAACCGGTGCAATTTATTTTATCTACCTAGGTGAAATACTTTAGCCGCTAGAGCGTTTCAAAAGGTTAGAATAACGCGAAAAAATTGTTTGCAATTTTAACATTTTTTTGTGAACGCTTATTCTAAGCCCCTGGTGGGGCTAGAGGGGAGATTGAGGGCTTTCCTGAAAGCCCCAAATGTGAACTAACTCGGAAAAAAGTTTTCAACCCCCCGACTCCATACCCCCCGAACTGTAGTTACCCCAAAGGTCGAATATGGTCAAAACGGTACTTACCTTTGTTTTTGTGATAACTCATCACCTGTTCACTTCTTATCAATGATTTATACCTATAATTAATCTACAGACTTGTCATTACATGAATCACATAGTTGCCGTTATTATTTGATTCCAGCTTTTTTGCAAATGGCCGCCAAAAGTACATGTGAATTTACCATTTTTGGTCAAAACGGTACTTACCTTTGTTTTTGTGATAACTCATCACCTGTTCACTTCTTATCAATGATTTGTACCTCTAATTAATCTACAGACGTGTCATTACATGAATCACATAGTTGCCGTTATTATTTGATTCCCGCTTTTTTGCAAATGGCCGCCAAAAGTACATGTGAATTTACCATTTTTTTCCCAACCGTTTTTCGCTTATTGCCACGCCCCTGGTAGGAGCTCAGGGTCGAATTATACATTTTTGGAAAGGTTATAAAATTACCTAACCGGTGCAGTTTAGTTCATCCACCTTGGTGAAATACTTTAGCCGCTAGAGCGTTTCAAAAGGTTAGAATAACGCGAAAAAATTGTTTGCAATTTTAACATTTTTTTGTGAACGCTTATTCTAAGCCCCTGGTGGAGCTAGAGGGGAGATTGAGGGCTTTCCTGAAAGCCCCAAATGTGAACTAACTCGGAAAAAAGTTTTCAACCCCCCGACTCCATACCCCCCGAACTGTAGTTACCCCAAAGTCGAATATGGTCAAAACGGTACTTACCTTTGTTTTTGTGATAACTCATCACCTGTTCACTTCTTATCAATGATTTATACCTATAATTAATCTACAGACTTGTCATTACATGAATCACATAGTTGCCGTTATTATTTGATTCCCGCTTTTTTGCAAATGGCCGCCAAAAGTACATGTGAATTTACCATTTTTTTCCCAACCCCTTTGTTTTGAACCCCCTTTTTCGCTTATTGCCACGCCTATCCAGAGCTTTGAAATGCCGCCTACATGGAATTTACCATTTTTTTCCCAACTTTTTCGCTTATTGCCACGCCCCGGGGCTCAGGGTCGAATTATACATTTTTGGAAAGGTTATAAAATTACCTAACCGGTGCAATTTATTATCCACCTGGTGAAATACTTTAGCCGCTAGAGCGTTTCAAAAGGTTAGAATAACGCGAAAAAATTGTTTGCAATTTTAACATTTTTTTGTGAACGCTTATTCTAAGCCCCTGGTGGGGCTAGAGGGGAGATTGAGGGCTTTCCTGAAAGCCCCAAATGTGAACTAACTCGGAAAAAAGTTTCAACCCCCGACTCCATACCCCCCGAACTGTAGTTACCCAAAGTCGAATATGGTCAAAACGGTACTTACCTTTGTTTTGTGATAACTCATCACCTGTTCACTTCTTATCAATGATTTATACCTTAATTAATCT
>JAPZAG010002800.1:0-14238 GCA_027475135.1 Bactrocera correcta | reverse complement strand
GACTTAACAAGTAGAAAAAACGTAATTACTTGGAATTATTCAAGACATTTTGAGTTATAACCAGTATCTATTTGAGGCATCATTGATCGTAGCGGTTCATGTTTAATGTATTCAATTGAATCAAAGCGAGTTTCCCGAAGCAGTCATTTGAATATTATGAATAGGCAAAAGTCATTTAGCTAAATCAGGCGAATACGTTATTTGCGGCACGATATTTGTTGAAAATTGGCGAAATTAGCACTGAAAGCCTTCTCCAACGTTCTGAACGTTTCAGCATACTTGTACAATATTTAATGGAACTTCTTTGTTGAATAAAATAATATAATATAATAAAACATTTGGGCGAATGGTTTTTCGCGCGAAATTTAAATGAAAAAGTCTTACTATTTTTTAGTAGTATGTGTGTTTTCTATGAGGTAATATTTTTTTCAGAGTTAGTATTTTTGACAGCTGTAACATGACATGTATGTTTACTTACTGAGTAGGGCCAAATGGAGTTAATCAACGACTTCGTTTTTCATAAGAAAATTTTGTTGAACGATTTAGCTTTCTTTTATTTAAATGTGTACGTTATTTAACAGAAGTGTAAAATTTTGCGTTAAAAAAATCCGCAAGCCATTGTTGAGAAAATACTCATAAAATTACATTTTGATGTATCTC
Organism: Bactrocera correcta; assembly: GCA_027475135.1. Taxonomy (NCBI): domain Eukaryota; kingdom Metazoa; phylum Arthropoda; class Insecta; order Diptera; family Tephritidae; genus Bactrocera; species Bactrocera correcta. The sequence continues at coordinate 13,578 of JAPZAG010002800.1, read as the reverse complement.
GCTATAGGCAAAGATAATCTTGGCTTGCTACAGAATTTTTGCCTACACTGAACGATTTCGATATGAACGACCTTTAGTTCCAAAAACGGCACTATATGGACAACGAGAGTATCTATTTATTAAATGTAATTTTTGGGGAAAGGTTTAGTTATATCGTCCCGTGTAGCCCGACCTCTAAAATCTTGCATTTTAACACCACTGGGGTAAGTTGCTTGTCAACGCAGATAAATCCGAGGGGCCTGACATCAGCGAAGAGAAACTTTCTCAAGTGGTTGAAAATTGAGCCTCTCGGCTGGAAATAATTCGAGTCGGCGGATATTTGCGGAAATAATTTTTAAAACATAATGACAAATCCTAATGGTTATATTAACGCTGAATACTTGGCCATACCATTAAATTATATATGTTCTATTTTCACTTAAAACCACTTGTGTAAAACAACTCTTTAATTAGAGCTAGAAGAACCTTAAAACTAGACCTCTCGGCTGTCTTTATCTTGGGTTGAACATTGCAAGCCCCACTTCGTTGTTTATTAATAGTTTGTCAAAAAAGTCTTGCGGAATTTTCGCTAGTTGGCACTGAAAGCGCGTAGTTCTAGTTTTTTTTGTCGCATCGGGTCATACCTTTTTGGAAAGCTCATTTCACGCGCTAACACGTGTTTGATTGATTGTCGTTTCTTTTAAGTCGTTCGTGAGTTATAGCGTCGCAAACATGGGGCAAAATAAAGAGAAAATAGGGCATATTTTACAGTACTACTACGATAAAGGCAAAAATGCATCTCAAGCCGCCAATAAAACTTGTGAAGTTTATGGACCCGTTACAGTTTCCATTTCCACCGCACAACGGTGGTTTCAACGTTTTCGTTCTCGTGTAGAGGTGGTCGAAGATGCGCCACGCTCCGGAAGGCCTGTCATCGAAAATTGCGATAAAATCACTGAATTAGTAGTCATCAAACCGTGATAAACCATTTGAAGAAGCTTGGAGTCACTAAGAAGCTCGATAAATGGGTGCCACACGAATTGACGCAAAAAAAAAATATTTGACCGTATCGACGCATGCGAATCGCTTCTGAATCGCAACAAAATCGACCCGTTTTTGAAGTGTATGGTGACTGGCGATGAAAAGTGGGTCACTTACGGTAACGTAAGGCGCAAACGGTCGTGGTCGAAAAGCGGTGAAGACGGTGGCCAAGCCTGGATTGACGACCAGGAAGGTTCTTCTGTGTGTTTGGTGGAATTGGCAGGGAATAATCTAAATTCGAACCCGTACTGCCAACAACTGGACCGCTTGAAGGTAGCACTCATGCAGAAGAGGCCATATTTGATCAACAGAGGCCGAATTGTCTTCCATCAGGACAACGCCAGGCCGCACACATCATTAATGACGCGCCAGAAGCTCCGGGCTCATTTCCTACAGGCCATATAATTGTAAAACTCATTTGAAAATGATTAGCTTGACCCCTTAACACAGATTTACTTCTCGGCTACTATCGTTAGCCAAATTCTCTAGAGCTGCATATTAAATTTCAATTATGTAATTATTTACATACATATGTAGTTAAGTTTACCGAAATTGTTGAAATTTCAGCGTCACTTTGTCCATTTTGCAACAATTAATAATAATATTAGTATTGAGTAACAAAATTATATACAGTAAGTCATAGTAACCCTGGAATATCATATTTAAACATTTACGCAAATGAATGTACTTTAAACTAAATATTTAAAGATTCTTGGTGAGATAGGAAACTAATGCAGAATTTAATTTGAAAATATATGTAAACCATCTTATGAAACGAAAGAATTTTCCTCAAACACAGTAGCGCAGTCCACCAGTTTCGGATATGTCGGCACTTATTCTGAAGTCTGAAGCATTAATTCGCTTAGTTCCCACTCCAAAGTTACCCTACCCCAGTTAATAACTGCTATAGTCTAATATGCTGTATTTTAGAAATGACAGTGCTCTTTACAACTAGTGGTCGACGTATCTTGTTTAAAATTAGTTGAAACAAGTAAAAAAAGGCTAGGTTCGGGAGTAACCGACGATCTTATATAATATTCAACTTGCTAGAATCAAAGCCAAGGAAATTCCTTCCACTCTACTTAACTCATACACAGACCGATGTATTCGGTATAAGGATTGTTAGAAAAACGAAAATAATTATATGTAGTATATGGGAGTTGGGATAGTACCGACCCGTTTTTTTACACTCGCAACCTGTTGCTACAGAGTATTACAGTTTTGTTCAATAATGCGCTGTTTCGTTCGAAAAAACGTTTAGAGAGCGAATGCGAACAGCATTTCATTAGAAGGTTTAGGTTCTAGTCAGCATTTTATTAGAAATATTTCACGGTCACTAAGGTCATCTTTCCAGGGAAAAATGGATCGCTGATTAAAACTCAGGCAAAATTATACCATTTCATATTAATATTTTGTATTTTTAATCAAAAATTTGTATCTCAGGCAATAACCAAAAGAAGATATCGACTGTAACTTTACAATAATAAACACCTATTTTTCGATAGTGAGGCAAAGTAATGAAATTTTGATAACATCGCAGTGTAGTTTTGCATTTCCAAGTATTTTTTGATTTCTAATTTAATTTTTTCTAAATATTCTACCAAAATTTGCCTATATTAAAAGCAGCACTAATACTGAAATGTACATTTGTATGTTCTCTCTTCGATAACTATACAAACACTGTGTCGCCACGCATTTCGCATTTTTGGTTCGTTAACAGAAGTTTTAAAAAGGTTTTTTTGCCGCAATGTGAAATGCAGGAAAAATTGTTCTCGAAACGCAAAAAATATAAAAAGAAGAATATTGATTCCGTTACAGGTAGCGAATATTACAAATCGGAAGTGGTAGAGGAGTAAGTTGCTTTGTTCAGACTATTTCAGTGAAAAATGCCTTTAGATAACACACAGTTCCCCGAAATCTGCATATTTGCACGACTACCCAGGGGGGGTGATAGATAAGTAAGATCTATTCCAAACCAATACATACAAACACTCGACCAAACGCTGGCACCACAGTGCAGAACATGCGGTGTACAAGTTGCATCAAGCGCCACAAAGAAAATTTCACAAAGCGAACATGGTGCGAAGAGTGAGGATCCATATCTGAGTAGTTGAGAGTAGAAACGTCAATACTATAACAAAACCAAATGCTGTTATAGCTGCTGTTACAGGGTGCTGTAATATATTCTGAACTTAACTGGAAAACACAATTATTAGAATCCGGGATCAGGGTCAGTTCCCCTGAATAATAATTCAATGGTTTCTGTGGTACTCTTACTATTATTAAAGTCTGTAATTGACAAAAACCAGCTTTGGGGAAGTATGTTGCAAGAGAATCAATGAAAGAATGTTGGAAGAAAATCATTTGATACGTATTCTAATGATGAAATAAATTATTTCAAACTTACCTACATACACTTTATAGTGTGAAATAGAGCATGAAAAGTGTGCGATAGTAAGAGGAAGAGGGATAGCGGTTATAGTCGAAGAAAGTACCTTGGAGGAATCCGTTTTCACTGAACAAAATTTGGTGTGAAGCTAAATAAAGTCCATATTTCTACTTCAAGTCCTGCACTGAAAGCTTCGAATTACTTAAATAGATAATCAATTTAGAATAAGCCCAATATTTTGCATTTAGTTTTTAGAGTATTGGCGACATTTGAATAACTTAGCCTCCCTTATAACCGGCATTGCCATATGACCGAACTCAAGTTTTTAAGTTTATAAAATTAATACACAGAGTACTAAAAGAATAGTTGGAAAAAAATCCATCCCATACCACCCTTTAATACAAAAACCATAATATCTGTTGCAATATCTGCCTAGTTCTTTTATGTGTACAACGTTTTTGTGTATGCGAGTATCGAGTTAGATGAGATTTCAAGCACGCACATTTTGATTAAAAAATTTCTATTCTCACAACTTCCACTAAAATATCATGCAAAGAAGTAAATCGGACAGACAATGGCAAAGAAAGCTAACCCCAAAAACAGCTAGATACATATGTATGCTTAAGAACAATAACACTTGTCAATACTGTAGGTGTTGTAATAAATCGAATGGAGGGAACTGCGGAGACGTAATTTTTTAAAAATATAATATTTGTTTACCAAACGGTTGTTTGAATCACATAAGGTCAATAGAGATAGATGTAGGGTTGTAAATATATATACATTTAATTGATAAGGATTACAAAGCTGTCTGTTCCTCCGTGCCAAAACTAAATATCCTCTCTATGCTTATCGCACATGGGTAATTGGCATCGCAGATGGGCATAACATAATTATTTCCCCGGGTACAGGGAATCGTAGAAGTAAGGGCCACCCTCCACGGAGACTCCGTCGCCGAGTACTATCATTCACTCAGGTGTATAAACATCTAGCCACAATTCACATCAAAACGAAGTTCTTCAACATATCTCTGATTTGCGACCATGCCCCGACGGAAGAGAAGGACGATGTAACAAAAGATGCCTACTATGAGCGCTTGGAGCGCGCCCCGCCAAGATGTCAAAGTCGTTCTTTGCAGCTTTAACGCCAGGGTGGGCAAAGAAGGTATCTTTGACACTACGGTCTGTAAATTCAGCCTCCACGACGAAACATCCTCAAATGGCTTGAGGCTGATGGACTTCGACGGTTAGCGAAATATGGTTATCTGTGGTATAAGATTCCAGCAAAATAATATATTACGAGTATACAACAAGCTACCTGGATTTCTCCGGATCCAAAAGCTACCAACCAGGTCGATCTTGTTGCGATAGACGGAAGACACGTTTCCAGTGTTTAAGATGTGCGTACGCTCCAAGCTGCAACCGAAACCATTTGTTTTCAGAAAATGCAAAAGAACAGCTGTTACGATGAGGTGTGCCGTGTCGCAGCGGGGAAAATACAGACTGCCTACCTCGCAAGGTTACGATCGACCACAATATGTGCGAGATGGGATAGATACCGAGAGTTGAAGAGGAAAAGGGGACGCATTTGCAGACAGAAGAAAAGAGCCCGAAATGCGAGAGTACGAAGAGCTTGATAAGCAGACCGACAGGGGTAATGCTCGAAAATTCTATGAAAAGATGCAGCGGCTTACAGAAGCTTTCAAGACCGGAGCACGCTCTTGTAGAGCCCTCAAAGGTGATCTAGTCACCGATGCCCAGAGCATACTTAAATTATAAAGGGAAAACTTCTCCAGCCTGCTGAATGGCTGTGCCCATACAATGCCAGGGGAAGGCGAACCCAAATCCCAAATCGATGGCGATGGAGCAGACGTTCCACTACCCGACCATGAAGAAATTCGAATGGCAATTACCAGCTTGAAGAACAACAAACCGGCGGGGGAAAATGGATTGTCGGCCGAGCTATTCAAACACGGCAGCGAAAAACTGGTAAGGAGCATGCATCCGCGTATTTGTAAAATATAAATATAAATAAAATGGGAGACCGCACATTCTGCTCCAACTACCGTGGGGTAAGCCTCCTCAACATCGAGTATAAGATTATGTCGAGCGTATTGTGCGAAAGATTAAAGCCCTCCGCCAAAAATTTGATTGGACCTTATAAGTATGGCTTTAGGCCTGCCAAATCAACAACCTTCCAGATATTCACTATGCGCCAAACCTTGAAAAAAAAAAAACCGTGAAAGGAGAATCGACACATACCACCTCTTTGTCGATTTCAAAGCTGCTTTCGACAGCACGGAAATGAGTTGCCTTTATGCCGTGATGTCTGAATTTGGTATCCCCGCAAAACTAATACGGCTGTGTAAGCTGACGTTGAGCAACACTAAAAGCTTCCTCAACATCGAGAAAGACGTCTCCGAGCCGTTCGATACTAAACGAGGTTTCAGACAAGGCGACTTCTTCAATTTGCTGCTGGAGAAAATTATTCGAGCGGCAGAACTTTATCGAGCAGGTACAATCTTTTATAAGAGTGTACTGCTGCTAGCTTATGCCGATGATATTGATATCATCGGCCTCAACACCCGTTAGTTCTGCTTTTTCCAGACTGAATAAGGAAGCAACGCAAATGGGTCTGGCTGTGAACGAGGGCAAGAGGAAATATCTCTTGTCATCAAACAATCAGTCGTCGCACTCGCGATGTGGCTCTCACGTCACTGTTGACAGTTGTAGATAATTTCGTCTATCTTGGAACTAGCGTAAACACCACAAACAATGCCAGCCTAGAAATCCAACGCAGGATAACTCTTGCCAACAAGTGCTACTTCGGACTGAGTAGGCCATTGAGAAGCAAAGTTCTCTCTCGACAAACAAAAACCAAGCTCTATAAGTCATTCATAATTCCCGTCCTGCGATATGGTGCAGAGGCTTGGACATTATCAACAATTGATGAGTGGACGATGCGAGTTTTCAAGAGAAAAGTTCTGCGAAAGATTTATGGTCCTTTGCGCGTTGGCCACGGTGAATGTCGCATTCGATGGAACGATGAGCTGTACGAGATATACGACGACTTTGACATAGTTCAGCGAATTAAAAGACAGCGGCTACGCTGGCTAGGTCACGTTGTCCGGATGAAGAAGAAGAGATACACCAATCTGAGTAAAACATGTTCTTTCATTTTCATTGAGATAACTCACATAATGACCGATATATGCGGTAAAAAGTCACCTGGAAGTTCGAAAGTGCTTATACATATTATGTGTATGGGTTGAGTATTGGGAAATATTGACCCGATTCAACCCATTTTTGATTTCAATTATACATATATCTCACACAATGACGCACATTTTTGATTAAAAGCCAACCATAGATACCGGGATCCAAATATTCGGTACCTACGGGCTTGAACAGTTTTTGTGTGATTTGAACAATTTTTGGTCATAAGATGGCACACACAAAAGACATTATTCGTGCAAAGTTTCATCCCGTTATATTAATTGCTCTTGATTTGTCTACTGGAAACTGAATGAATTGAAGTAGGCGTGGTTGTTGTCCAATTTCATCCATTTTCGCAACGTGACATAAAAATTTTATCGAAATGGGTTTGTTCGAGTCCCGAAATATGGGAATTCGGCTCCCATAAAGCTATCTATTACCAACATACCATTTTAATGTCTCTTGCATATTTAGTTATTCATTTATCGCGCTTTTAGTAGTTTTTAAGAGTACCGATATATGGGGAGTTAGCGGCGTTATCCCCCGATTCAAACTTTTCGCACTGTCGGTAGAAGTTCTTATGCGATATATGTATACTCACCAAATTTTGTTATTATTTTAAACGTTTTAGGAGATATGTACATTCAATTTTTTAGAGGGTGGGCCATGCCCACTTTTTAAAAAAAATTTTCCCACTGGTATCCCTTTCTGTTGCAATCCTTTGTACAGTTTTATACGTTAACTTATGTTTTCGGTTAATGGCGATTTGTGAGCGGTGCATTGGACCGATTTTTCCCATCTGCAAACTCGAAAATTTTCTTTATACCAAGAGAACCATTTCCCAAAATTTCATCGGTATATCTCAATTTTTATTCAAGTAACAGCTTGCACGGACGGATAGACGGGCAGTCAAGAGAAAAAGTGAAAAAAACTATAACTATAATTCTTTTTAGCGACTAGTTGCAAGAGTATAACTTAACATAATTCACATTTACTTGTGACGATAGACTTGTACGCCTTAAACAAGAATTCATCAGAACTATGTGTGTACTGGTATCAAACTTTCAAACAACAAAATGTAATTTCCTAACGGCTAATTTACCAACTTAAGAGCTAAATATCTTTACTATAAACATTTATATTTTTTTCGTTACGGTTGATACGTTTTTCTTGACTGCTGCAAGTCAAACTTCAGCTTTTCCTACACCAAAATTAAAGAATAATTTTATGTTTTTGATTAAAGTTTCCATTTGCAGATAATTTTTTCATTGCTATCTATTTTTAAGTTTGAACTGAGGTTATCTGGAGCTGAACTGGTAGCGGTTGTGTAACCAGGGCATCCCTCAGGTTACACAATCGCAGGCGGGCTAGATAATGCAGCTTATTAGAGCCTGCAATCCAAATTTGTCTACGGAGGATTAGAAATTTGTTAAGGCCTTCGAGAACCCCATAGTTAAATCTGGTGGGAGATCAAAAATGCCACAATGCAGATTATGTTGTAGCTAATAACGGTATCCAGCAGAATGAGCAATAGCGGATTCACTAGGGTGAAGACAGCAATATCAGTTCTTAGACTGAGGTAATCCTACCAGTTGGTCGTCTGTTATACGGTGTGCTTAACTAGTCGAACTGAGGAGAGAGTATTAGTATTTTTTAATCCTCTAATTATTGATGCTCGGCAATCCCAAGAAAAAACTCCTCGCCCTGCCTACATAAACTCGCTTCATCTTGATCGGACATTTGCGTATGTTTAAATATAAAGTTGCATATTAAGTGCACATACTTGTTCCTGAGAGTGTTTTTTTCCATCATCCGTATGTATTTAGAAGCATGTATTGCTCGTTAGTCTCATTGATACTGTAGAATCACCAAGGGAAATAATTATAAAAAATAACAACAAACAATAACAAAGTAACGCTTAAATTTATTTTTTTTTGATTAAAGTATGAATTTTAAAAAACGATGTAAATAATAATGGATCGACATCAGGGAAAAGTTTTACCATGGAGGCCCAAGTATAAGCCATTATGCTCCCAATTCCACCTTTTTCCATCAACAGCACAAAAGACATTTGTCCGAAATGAAAACACGTATGCGGCCATTGCGGAAATTTACTCGTTTGTCAAAGATGTCGAAATAAGGACCAGGACAACAACAGCAGCAACGAGTGTTCCTTCTCATTCTACATACCACTCGCAGATACACCATCAGCAGAACAAAAACAAGGAGTTGCAGCAGTTGAAATAGCTGGTCTGGGGAAGTGAAATTAAAACAACAGAATGATGCGAATGTTGAAATTGTTGTTGTTCTTTCCGTTGTGCACTTTCAGCTATAGCCATAGCATTTCATTTACATAACAGGTTCGTCATGGTTGCTACGGTCGGATCACTGGTGTTGATGTTGCCCCTAGTGTTGATGTGAAGAGGCAGCGCTGTGTTTTGACATCACATGTGAAGCATAAACCTTGCGAATGGATAGCAAAAGTGTCAACATAACTGTGCACATATGTCGGAGCCTACGGCGATTGAAACAATCACCGAAACAGTAGCATTTTCTTCAAAATTTCTTTCAAATACTGAGACCGTCTTAGTTTAGAAATCATTACAATAGATTTTCGATACAAAATGTCTATCTTTGCCATAATAATTTTAATAGTACTTCATCATCGCGTGTGCAATTCACCAAGTCACAGCATCTTTATCCTGTTTTTGCAAGCAGTACTTACCAAAACTACTATAATTTTGAGCTTGTAACCTTTACCTTACAGTCGTTTGTGGTACCAAAAATGAATGGAAAAAGATAAAGCAAAAAAAAAGAGGAGATATGAAAATTAGGCGATAGGTTCGACACCACCCACATTTCGGTGAAAATCCATTTTTCGGAACCTTTTTGGGCGATTTTAACCAAATTCGGTACAAAATGCTTTTATAACATTCCTTCAGCACATGGCGAAAATGGGAAAAGTCCGACGACAAACATCCTTACTTCTTATAAATATAACACAATTTTAAATTTTATCTTATTATTTCACTTTTCAGTGTACAAATCCAAAACCAATAAGTGCGTCTGGATAAAACTTTTCGCAAATACAGCCTTCAAGGTATTTAATATTGCGCTCAAAAGTTGTCGAAATCGGACTATAGTTTTTCAAACATGTGGTCCACAGTTCGCATGAGAATGCTTTTCCGGCAATAGTGTATCTGTATGTAAAAAATGTGTTGAATCACGTAAATAGTTCCCTTTGCCCCCACAAACTTTACATACATAAATATTTTCGAACTTCCATCTGACTATACACTTCATATGCCGACCAATACTCATCATCATGTTAGTTATTTTGATAAAATTCCATATAATTAATATCAGGACTTTACTTTATTATAACTTACCAAGCATTTGTTTCTGTTAATAATACATAGTAATACCAAAAATAAGTAAAATGGCGTACTGCAATACCTAATTTTCATGTGCTCTTGTGATCTAGTGACTGATGCCTAGAGCAAACTAAAATTATGAAGGGAACACTTCTCCAGCCTGCTGAAGAGCACTGAAAGCATAACGACAGGAGAAGGCGAACCCAATTTCCCAATCGATAGCGAGGTTTCATTGCCCGACCAGGAATAAGTTCGAATAACAATTACCAGTCTGAAGAAATCAAATCCGTCGGCGAGGAACTAAGGAGCATGCATCAGCTTCTTAGTAGAGTATGGTCGGACGAAAGCATGCCCGACGATTGGTGTTTAATTGTGATCTGCCCAGTCCACAAAAATAGAAACTTCACAATCTGCGCCAAGTACCGCAGATAAGACTTCTCAACATCGAATATAAGGTTTTATCCAGCTTTTTTTGTGAAAGATTAAAAACCACTGTCAACTAACTGATTGCACTTTATAGGTGTGGCTTTCTGGCCGACCAAATATTCACCATGCGCCAAATTTCAGAAAAGACCCGTAAAAGACGATCGACACAAACCACCTCTTTGTCGAACTCAAAGCTGCTTTAGATTTAGAGCCGAGTTTAATTTCTTTTTACTAAAATGTAACCTGCAGTATTCCTCAATAGCAACAAGCCGTTCTCATCGATCGTACAACAATACCTTGGTTGCAACTGATTTAATTAGCCTCCTATCTACCTAACAAATTAGTGGTTGTTGCAAAATAAAGTTCCCTTGGAATCAATAGCTACTACTGTTCAATTAACAGTTTATCGGTAAATGGACCCTGTTTTAGAAATAGTAACAACTTTAAGAAGGCAAAAAAAAAACTGCCAAACATGTGAGTCCCACCTGTAACCGACGCACTAACGTATTTCCAGCTGAGGATGGACTAAATACAATTTGAAATATGAGAGGATATCGGACTAAGGAGCTCGTGACCCAATCGTCATCATCCGCCGCCCCTCTAACCGCAGAATTGGCTTCTACAATTAATAATAATTCCATTGTTTGCCGAGTGTGTGCAAACAGACATTGACATTGATGCATTGCATTGCGCTGTATTAGTACACGTCAGGTTTGACGTATTGCGTTAACTTATTCATTATATTTGTTGTTGACAATTGTGTTCTTAAATGCCGCCACTCAATCAAGCTCGTCTGTATTTACATACGTATGTACCAAAACCCAGTAACCAGAAATGTGCCAACCATGCATTGCGACGCTTACACAACAATGTTTCTGAAACACAACTCTGTTGCATTTGCAACGATGTGGATGTAAATCATTTTTTGTTCTCCTTGTTGGCTTAGAAAAATTCTTAACATATTCTTACATAACACTTTCTTACATAGCACTTTCTTACATAACATAGCAAAGCATATCAACTTACGAGTGTTTTTTCAGTAGCTGTTGTTACCGTTCGTTTTTGTTGCTACGTTGGCTTTTTTGAAATTCATCGGGAAACTTCCTCAATTTTTAAAAACTCTTACTTACTATCTTTTGCTTAAAATAAATCTTCATTTCTCTCTGATTTTCAAAGTTTTGCCCGCCTGAGGTTATAATGAATAATCATAAATTTAATTGAATGAAATTTATGACCGGCTGTTCAAACAAAATTAAAATTTAAACATTTCTTCATACTATGAGTGAAACCAAGTTCGGAACGGCAATTTTTTTCAAAAATTTACTATTAAAGAAATTACATAATAAATTCATGCTGGTTGTCGTATAAGGTTGATTTCATATAAATTACCTCGATTATGAGAATCTTAGTCGTAATTTTATGAATTACCAAATATAGGATAATTTTCAGGCAACTATATTCAAAGTAACGGTCACGATAATTTAGATACTGTATCGCCAAGAAAACAACTTTCTTTATAAATGTATCTTCGCTCACTTGGAATTTTTTCAATAAATCGGAGACCCATGAATAATAGGCGAGCTTAGTAAATCTAGTCATGTCCGTTGGCCTGTACGTATATACGTAGACCACTCTTATAGTTTTTGAGATTTCGATCTGAAATTGTACAAGTCTTCTTATTTCCAAGAAGCTGCTCATCTGACGGAAACAACGCAAAAACTCTTTATCTTCTATTATCTAATTTGACTGCAAACATAAAATATCATGTTATAATGACCTTTTTTGTTTTTATTCGAAAAACTCGTAGACTCATTTTTTTGTTCTCGTACTTAACAATATCAGAAATAACAGCTATGTTATAGCTTACGATGAATTCATTGAGGTATAGGAACTAGTTCAATGTACAAATATTTTCCTTATGTAACTTGAACGGTTTTTCGAGCGCCACACATAATCCCCTAAGATGTGTGTTATTTCACGCGATTTTAAGACAAATGAGGAATATATGAACAACTTTCAGGACTCTTTCAAGCTACCTACGGACTTGATCGAATTATCTTTGATATCGCATTTCCCCCAGATATTTGTACGCTTCGTTGTTGTATTGACCGTTGTTATCAGATCCATCAATTGGTTTCCGTTACGTAAGTGTGTATTGGTAACATATTAGCTAACGGAATATATCGTGTTAAGTCATTTTATTTCTTGCTGATTGTTTTTATCAAATGTTGTTGTTAATACGAGACAGTGACCTTTAGTGACAAGACGGTGTATGATTAAATGATATATCAATTAAATGATATAGACATGTGAATACAAAGTTGAATTCAACTCAATATTTGGCAGTAATTGGCCATCGGTATATTGGATGCCTCAGTTGTATATAATTGTGTTTATTTGCAATCTCATAATTTCTTATGATTGTATGTGTGTTAGGGATCCTCTTTCTGCTTTTTGTGATGCAAATATAGAATGGTTTGTTTCAATTATGCTTATTATTTGTATTATAATCTAAGGATAAAAACCAAAGCTTCAGAAATATTTATGAACAAAAAAAATATATAAACAAATATTTTTGCATTTTTTTTTTTTGAATTTTTGCGTTGACTAAATGAACCGTACTAAGTTTTAGAGGTGATAATTAATTTGAAAATGTATCCACTTTCCAGATTTTTAAAACCTTTTAAATCTAATATTCTTATCATTCGATGAAACGATGAGCTGTATGAGATATACGACGACCATGACATAGTGACAGGGACAACGCTGGTTTAGTCATGTTTTTCCCAATGGACGAAAACGCTCCAGCTCTGAAAGTATTCGACCCAGTACCCGCCGAGTGAAGCAGAGGAAGAGGAAGATCTCCACTCCGTTGGAAGGACCAAGTGGAGAAGGACCTGGCTTCGCTTGGAATATCCAATTTGAGCTCAGACTGTCGGTGGAGCAAAAGCCGGAAATCGCAATGGTAGCATTTTGTCAAACTATTTACACACTCTGATTGAATGTTGTGTGTTGGCGTTGAACTAAAATTTTAAATTCGCTCAATCACTTAAACGTACACACATAAAAACTTGGCAAATTCGATAAACATATATTGTATACCATATAGTGTTTGCAAACTAAAAAATTCTTGTGAAAAATATATACAGGGTAG
>JAPZAG010002799.1:0-14256 GCA_027475135.1 Bactrocera correcta | reverse complement strand
CATGAATTTTACACGAAGACAATGCACCAACGCATCGAGTATTGATTATTTCAAAGGAAAAAATGCCATCGATTAACTACCGTATTCATCAGTTTGGGTTCTGTGTGATTTTCTCGTTCCCCAAATTAAAATTGCTGCCTCGTGGAACCCTTTTCATTCGATCGAAGAGATAAAACAAAATTGATTGAAGCAGCTTGGGAAAAGTGCTTCGATGACTGGTAAGATCTTGGACATAAGTGAATTACAACTGGAGGGGATTACCTTGAAGGCGACACATTTTATTGAATAACTAAATATTTACCGTTTTATTTACATTTTTTACCGGGTACTTTTGGTCAAAATTGCAATACTTCAGTTTCGGATTCAAGTTTTCGTTTTCTTTCGAAATCTGTGTACGAAGCATAATTCTGGTGTTAAATTGGGCGAAATGCCATGCTTAATTCACAATATAGCACATATTATAGTATAGCACGTTTGACAAACCGCAAAAGTTTATCCTTAGAGTATGGCCTTTCGGGATATTGATATAAAGATCCCAGCCTCTTAGCAGGACTTTTATAATCTCACCAACTCAGTTGACGAATAAAACACCCAGCAAACCCAGAAATTCGGTAAAACTTGTCACCTATTTTGCAATTTTTCGCTTTTGTGTAGCTTTCATAGTTTATGAGATTCTATACACATATTTTAGGGTGGTATTATTAGGTAAAATAATCGAGTATTCATTTCGCTTGGTACTCTGAAAAATCTACGAAAATGTAGAGCAATAAATTGCCTACAAAACTATGAGTTTTGAAATTTACATAAAATTATCATTTTCATTGAGTTGATAAATCATATGTAAAAAAGATCAAATCAAAAAATGATAAAAATAATATAATCAATCAATTTGGATTTAGTGCTGCAGAAAACTGTTTAACAGTTGAAAGTTCCATAAAATTTATTTATTTTAAAAAAGTTATTCATAAATTATATTAAATTTTCATCACTCATAATGATTTTTTTTATTGAGTTATAAAATCCATAAGAAATAAAAAATTTTCCAAAAAATAATCAAACTTTAACTATTAATATCTTTTAAACGGTTGGACTTACGAAAAAATCATAGGAGACCTTTTTTTCGGGCATTCAATTTCCTACAGAATCTAAGGAACAAGCTATTTTTTCAAGTTGTTGGAAGCGAGATATAAAGTTTTCTATCTGATAGTAAGAAAAAATAGAAAGCTGTATGTAGGAGGACCTTACCGTTACAATTAAAAACTCATATTTGGAGAGGCTTTCTTAGAGGTGTCTAGGAACTTATTTTTCCGAGTACCAATCGAAAAAAAAAATAATAATTTTTTTTTTTGAATCACCCTAATATATATTTATATTTATATTTATATTTATATTTATATTTATTTTTATATTTATTTTATTTTATATTTATATTTATATTTATATTTATATTTATATTTATATTTATATTTATATTTATATTATATAATGAACCCACTAAACTATCATTATATATATTTTTTACTATTTCTTATTTATTTCCTCTCACTATGCACTTTTGAACTATGGATAACCATAAGTTTACCGAAATTCCAAACTCGTTTCGTGTGTCAAAAATTTTTTTAGACTTCGCATTTATGCACTCACGGTTCATAATATGCACCTATACATATGTAGCATATAGAGCTTACATCTAGCCTACAACTTTATAAATTTTGCATGTGTATGTGTGTGCAGACTTGAGTGCCAATCGTTAATAGGTTTTATGGCGACTGGGCTAAGTCGGGTCAGGTCAGATGCAAAAAAAAGCCAAAAACAGAAAATCACTGAACGTGTAAAACTAATTCCATTGCGCTGCGGCAACATAAACTAAAAAATAAAATTCATATTTTAAGCTTTATTTAAATATTTTCCAAAAATAATATCATACTCGTACATGAAAATTTTAAATGCCACCACATTTACTAATTCGAAGTACTTAAGCTACGAACTTATTTTAAATATAAAAGTATTATATTTACTTTTAATTAAATTGTTAAGAAAATGCTTCAAATTATTTTAATTTTAGAAATTTCATAAGCGTAAACAGCTGGAATTGACCAGCTAAAATGGTTGAAGCAAATGCTTATTGAAACTGGTTATACTACCGGTTATACTGACTAAAAGTTATCTGCTAGTGAGTCGCCAATCAGGCTAAAGATAACTTAATCAAGTTTCATACTGCCTCCCGACACCCAGAAATATTTAATTTTCTATCACTAAATTTATGTTAAACCACTAAAATGCAAGCAAAATCCTCAGCGAAGTGCTTGTTGAACAAATTATTGAATCTTATACTTGTATAATTTTGTTTTGAAATTGTTTGTTTAGGATAGCAATTGGGCGTAACGCTAAGAAATTACCCACAATTACTAACCTAAATTTTTTTTTTTTTTCAATTTAAAATAATTTTTAAGCCGCTAAATAACTTTTTAACACCAATTCTTGTATGGAGTTAATCTGGCATTATCTGAATGTAATTTAGCTGTCTACGACAGATTTACGATCGGGGAATATTCTGAAACCAACATCCAACTGCTAAGGCTATAAAAGATAATTCAATGACAATCAAGGCAAAATAGTCCCTTCTCAACCAGATGACATCGATAAAACCGTAGGTATCACATTCCCTGCCATTTATTAGAGAAATATGCGTTCTTATGATTACAAGAAACTACCAATGCTTTGGCTGGAAGGACCCGCCCGCTGAAATATACAACAGTATACTGAACGCCGATACCCTGTTATTAAGTCGGCAATAGTTCAACGGAATTCTGTGTAAACTCAACAGTCCTAACAGTTTGTAATACATCAGCAATAAGAGTTTTAGCAACGATTTAATCAAAAGAGAGATCAAACAATTTCTAATTAGTGTTGAGCAATTGTTACCTGCTTGAAAACACAGTGATCTGGAATCCTGAAATTAGAGTTTTCACAGAGTTCGCAATAAAATACTCGGCTCAGTAAGCTGGCAATTACTTCTAAAGGGGGACCCTATACTATTTTATGTGATTTCAAAAAGAACTAAACGATTCGAAGTCAGGCTCAATAAGGAGATATTTCGAAATATGCATGGATTTTGGTTAAGTAAGATTAGTTTGAAAGAATCGAGATATCAGATATCAGTTTTGGTGCTTAGCGGTGACAGTTGAAGTGTCGTTAGTTCATGAGAAGTAGTCATCCTTCAAGATGCCAGCTTTTGACGCAAATTTTAATAGGTTCCACCGCTTCCCTAGCGATACCAATCAATTCCGATTGTTCCCCGAAAAATATCGCTAATCAACAACAATACAAAAGCTTTTAAAAACAGAGAAGTAGCTAATTCATGCAAGGCAAAGGCAAACAGATCGTCTAAAGACGGGACGCGGAAAAATAGTAAAGAATCTCAACATTTCTTATGAAATGACTCAACACAGCTTGGTTATAGTTTTTGGGGAATGATGCTTGACTATAGTCGATTTGTGCCAAAAGACCTGAATCTTTTGTAAAGCCGAGCACCCCGCATTCATCAAATGCAACCAGGCGCGGATCCACGGGGGTAGAACTACGGCTCCCTCCCTCCCAAAAGTTAAAAGTTATATAGTATATTATTTCCATTATAAGTGACACTCCGCGAAGAAAAGGATTTTGAGTTGCAAGTACAAAATTATGTAGTTCCACACCCAAAAATTGTACTCTGGAAATGACGCTCCAAGAATTTGCACAAACCAAAAGAAACACATTAATATCGAACAAAAATCCAGGTGCTGTTTATAGGTGTCTTTGGCAACGGTAGTCTGGATCACCATGAATTTATCCCACAGTGTCAGTCACAGTGTTACAGTGTTGATCGTTTTGAGCCATGTGCGTGAAGCGACTCGTCTTAAATAACCTTATTTGTTGACAGAAAATTCATGGATTTTTCACCACGAAGAAGCGCCGTACCTTTCTAGCATAACATTCTAACAATACTAACTAACTTTTTGGCCAAACACAAAACGAAAGTCGTCACTCTCACCTGTATTCAAAAGATTTGGCTCCCTGTGACTTTTTCGTGTTTTCGAGACTGAAAAATACGTTTCGGGTAGCCCTTTCAAGCCACTAAATGCCATTCGCTGAAGACACTCAAAGTCATTCCAGCGGATACTGATGAAGCTGAATATAAAAGGTGTCAGAGAATCAACGGAAAATTGGAATTAAATACAGGGTGTCCCAAAACGAACTAAAATTTTAAATTTGACTGACAGAGAGACAGACAGTCACTTAGATTTCAATTCATCTCGTGAAGGACGAGATTATTTATATTAGTTTGTCAAAAAAATCTTGCGGTATTTTCGCTAGTTGGCGCTGAAAGCGCGTAGTTCTAGTTTTTTTTTCTAGTCGTCGCATCGGGTCATGGTATACCTTTTTGGAAAGCTCATTTCACGCGCTAACACGTGCTTGATTGATTGTCGTTTCTTTTAAGTCGTTCGTGAGTTATAGCGTCACAAATATGGAGCAAAATAAAGAGAAAATACGGCATATTTTACAGTACTACTACGATAAAGGCAAAAATGCATCTCAAGCCGCCAATAAAATTTGTGCAGTTTATGGACCCGATACAGTTTCCATTTCCACCGCACAAAGATGGTTTCAAAGTTTTCGTTCTGGTGTAGAGGTGGTCGAAGATGCGCCACGCTCCGGAAGGCCTGTCGTCGAAAATTGCGATAAAATCGCTGAATTGGTCGAAAGAGACTGGCATAGTAGTCATCAAACCATTATAAACCATTTGAAGAAGCTTGGAGTCACTAAGAAGCTCGATGTATGGGTGCCCATTATATACATAACCCTCTATCTATTTCGATTAGTTTTAGGTGATACATACAACCGTTAAGTGAACAAAGTTATATAAAAACATTATATTCGACAACATTTTAATCGAAAAATTAAACTTTTTTATACAATTGATATTCAACATGCTTAGCTTTAGATATTAAACTTTCATTAAAATTGACGCACTTTAGTCCCTTCAAGTCTACAAAGAAGCATTTATATAAGCCTATAAACAGTTATAGCAAACATACTCGCTCACATACAGACATAAATATGTATAATAAATGTATGTACGTATGTATATATTGATTTTGCTCTATGCACGCCACAAATTGTGGGAACAACGTTGCATTGCTGCGCCCTAATTGTGAAAAATGTGAGTTTGCGAAGAAATAGCGCTCAACAACAATAACAAGCCGCGAATACACACTTTTCAAGAAACCTAACAACAAATTGGCTGCCTACAAACTAAAAAAAAAAAAAGTTAAAATAAAAAGGAAACCCAAAACTATTAAATGCCACACTTTTACCAGCTACAAACAACGCTACAATTTGCTGCAATTTAAAAATAAAAAAGACACACACACATTTAATCATATATTTATATAGTTGTGTATATATCGGTATTTGTGTGTATGTAAATCGGAAGTTGTGGCAACAGATGTGCAATATGTTGCACGCAGCTTGAATTTTGCACACGTCTATGCCTACAAAACGCTGCGCGAACGCAATAAACTCCGATCTAAAATAGGCTAGGCGGTCCTGCAGTTCGCCCTTATGTAACGCGGAGTGATATTTTGTATGTAGCACAGATCGGTGTAGTGTTGCTTGCATAGACACATGTAATTGCCTGTTTTGTGCGGGATTTCAAAGACGTAAATTGTGGCGTTGCCGCACTGGATGCGTGGCAGCTATTCGATTTACGGCACTGCTGCGAGACAGGGGCTCTCAAATATGAAATTTACGGAGTGATTCGGAAAAGAAATCTTATATCGACTTGATATACATACTTAAGGATCCACACATAAAACATCTTCATCAAAAACCACGAATGCAATGGACGTCCAAAGCAGCTTTTGCCGATGAAAATTTCAAAAACACAAACCCACAAAGTGGTTTTGAACAATCCCAAAGTAGAGTTATTCGTGATTGAAGACATCCTGAAGGCACAATACGCATATATCGTACATGAATAACGGGACATAGGGAATCGCTGTGCAAAATGGGTGCCTCAAAGCTTAGAGTTTTTAACACTCGGATGAAAACGTCAGAGACCGCACAAAGTATATATATATATATATGATAAGCATGATAAGATACATGCATCTGTTTCAATCTGCCTCTATATATATATATTTGGAATCTCATGACTCTCAGACGAACGCAGCGGCACCATAAGTGGCCACAAACAAGCCAGGATATATGGTGCAAACAGCGTGATGTCCGAGACCCCTCCCAACCCGCAAAATGCGTCGTACTTTGCCTATGGTTGCCTGCTGCCGCTCCTTCCCATACGCCAAGTGTGGAGTGAAACACATTCTTTCACTCATGGTCAGACCGAGGTATTGATCACATACTCCTTTCACTCTGACAATCGGTGGACGAATTGTTGTCAAAGCAGTATTGCCACCCTTTTCTCTATCGATATGTCCACCCCCACAGCTAAACCTCAAGTACCTATAATTTCAAAAAATTTGTCCTCCCCCCACTCTAATTCAGACCGCGAGCGACTTTCGACCAGAAGAAGAAGGTAATCCGCAAACGCACAACACTTACAGGGTGGCTCAAGGTGCCCAAACAGAGAGTCGTTGGTTGGTGGGAATCAGCCACGACAGTCTTGGGGTGCCAAAAACTCCTCTCAATACAGCGTTATATGATGCTGATTGAATTTTTGCATCAGAGGCACCTATCCAATAGGTCGGGTATATCTTATGGGGGTGTGGGTCAAGGACTAGGTGCATGTAAATTCAGAATTTCCGATGTACTCGGACATTAAGGATCTGGGTGGTATGGGAGTTAGCTGAACTGATGGACGTTCAGAGGTTAGCGTTGTGATCTCCACCAGTCGGAATGCCGAACAGTAAGAGTAGTTTGCGTGTGAATTGATTAGGCGGCGAAGGTGTTTAACTGGGAATTAGGGCTACCTCTTTGTGTGAATGGTGTGTGTGTGTAATGTGCGTATGGCATCCAACACTTTGTCACCAGTCCAGAGCAGAATGGTAGCTCAAATGGTAGTAGTTTCGGCTCCGAGGTTTGACAGGAGACTTAATTCTGGTACACGAGGAGCAGGAGCCCTTGGAATTATTTTTATTTTATTTGCTCCCACCTACTAATGCAAACTGGCCCCTTGTGGAGTATCTTATTGGTTGTGATTAAAACCTGAATGCGGAAAGAACTGACAGTTTATCAATTGAATGTGGTATTGCATTGCAACCGAGTGGCGGACCCAAAGTACGGCAGAGGTTTTATTAGATGTGCTTCGAACTTTAACAAGGTGGTTAGTGTGTCCATTCCACACTGTTAAGCGCCTGACATTTTCAAGGCATTGATCAATGCAATGATCCGCTGTGCTTTAGAGCGCCTTGAGGTAATGCTAAAGTCAGAAAGTATCCATATTAAACACACCGGACGTTATCTGTCAATCTGCCTGTATATATTCGAACTCGTTTATAAGGTTTTGAGATATCGACTTGAAAGTTTGCACATATTATTTCGTCCCCAGGAAGCTACTCATTTCTCAGAACCGCCGATATCGGATCACTATAGCATATACAAAGGTGCCATGCAAACTGAACTGATAAAATCCTTATATGAAAAAATTGTTTATTTGACGCGATATTTTCAGGAAATTTGGGATGTATTATTTGCCAGGATCAGAATACAATCTGTTGGTCAAATCGGAGCTCTTTAGCGTATAGCTGTGATACAAACTAAACTATTAAAATTAAGTGAAATGTGTTTTTATGTGCTTTATGTGGTTACATGGGTTTCACAGTTTAAAAAAAATCAAAATTTTTTTTTTTTTTGTATTATTAAATTTTATAACCTCTCTAGAATATTGTCGGAGATACAGCCTTTGAGAACTTGGGCGCTTGCAGCTAGCTAGACTAACTGCGCCGTCTTCCAACGCGTTTTTCTCAAAACTATGTTTTCAAAGTCGGTTGCCAAGATTTCTCGCGAACTACTCAACCTATCTTGATGAAATTTTTCACGGTTTTTGAGGTATCATTTACAAGGTCTTGAACGAACGATTTTTTTAATTACAACTTTTTAAAAAAAAAAAAAATGCCGAGAAATTTTCATCGAAATTTGCATTTTTTTTATAAAAACGTCTGCCGAAAATTGAATTTTAATTTTTTTTGTCTTCGTCCAATACCTAGTTTATTATCTTTACTAAAACACGTATTTTTTATTTTTTATTTCAGATGATTCTGAAAGAAGTTCTGCTGACAACGCGGATACACCTTTTTTCCGAGGAACTGCCGGAAATGGCGTCGTAATGACTGCCAGTTTGATATTTTTTTTTTGAAAATTTTACAAAATGTTTATTAAATATGAGTCTTTTAAATAAAAAAAATTTCATTAAAATATTTAATTTTTTATATGTAAAAAGAATTATTGAGAAAATGCCGTTTTTTGGCCGTGTACCCCATGTAACCTCTTATGGAAACCCATGTAACCCTTTATGGTGTAAGAAATGCAGGTTTGAAGGGTATATTGGTGTGTTGATTAGCAATAGAAAACAACAACACCAACAGTCTCAAAAAATTGTAGTTCCGAAACTGAAAGCACTTTGTTACTTGTATCCAACCGTGGCTTAAAAAAACAAAGAACAGCTCAAACTTATAATTTATTCAGATAAACAGGTTCCTAATCCACAAAATTAAATTTCAGATACCATCCTAGAAATTATTCGATTTTCCTGGCCACGAGGACTATGGAGCTCCACTAAATGGATTGTGTGCCACTGGAAATTCGAAGCGCTCCTATACTAGTATACCACACTCCTCTTCGCTCACCAAGCATCCTCACTCCTCCACCGGCATATCGATATGTGTATGTAAGCTGGAAATCAAAGAGCTCATACAACAATGCAATGCAACATTTGCGCGAAATGAAAATTACTGATTAGAAAATTCATATAATTTCGCAAACGATTTACGTACTTTAATGGATTCTTAGAGGCGGATTGTGTACAGCGCGAAGCCGTCTAGCCATTCAATATGCTATAAACTAATGCAAGTGCAGGCAATGGGAAATAATTCTATGAATACACACACACACATGCCGGGAAATAGTGCGAAAGTGAGGGTGAGAAAAGGCAGACAGTGACTGTTGATGGACAGCCGTTGAATGGTAGAGGAATAAGAATAACACTAATAACAAAAACAACAACAACGAATTGCATGCAGTGCGGTAAGTGTAGGTGTAATGGCAGCTAAGGAAGTGAGCGGGTGCTGCCAGCGGAAATTAAAGGTGAAGAAGTGTACTTGTAACAATGAAGCATAACAAAAACAACAAAAATGACTAAGAAGAGGAGAAGAAGGAGGAAGAACATAGCGTAAAAGTTGTTATGGAAATTGTTTGTTGTTGTTGTTCTTGTTGTTAATAGTGGGTGCCGTATGAATGTGCGTCTTATTAAATCAAAAGCATCAACATACACGCACACACACACGAACACACATATATCATTCATGTGTTGATGTTGTAAGTGAAATATTCGTCCAAGTGGAATGCAATCGGACAGCTGGGCGGCCGAGTCGTTCCATAAATGCGCACAATTATAGTGAGCACAAGTAATTATTATACGCATTGGATGGAGTAGAAGCTTAGTTGTGTTTATGGCTGAGTTGTACTTAAGTACATATAAAGAATTGCAAGGAATTGATTGAGTGTTGGTGGGATGTGTCGTTGATGTGTGTTGCAATAATTATGTAATAGTGCATGTGCCACAACTTCTTATCCAGTATGATTTTAATGAATTACGTGTCACTTTTGTATATCGAAATTTTTTAACTATAAAAATAAGTTTTTGGTTTTATATATAACAGACAGGTTAAAGATTTCATTTCATTTTAAATAAAAATATTTTCTTTGGAATAAATCCATTTTATTTCTCATTATAATTGCTATTGAAAGTGACACACTGATTGAAGCGATCTTTAAATTATTAGATACACTTTTTTTTGTGCTTTAAAAATTAAAATTTAAGGGATATTCTACTTTAGAATTTTGAAAAATTCGATTTTTTTCATATATTTAAAGTTTAGGCTTTCAAAAATATGACCTTGGAAGGATTTTTCAAAATTCGACTTATTTTCGGAGATACAGCCGATTTTGTGAGGTGGCGTCCGTGTTCACTAACTACTTTTTGCACACGGTACCGGCATTATCTCAAGTTCTATACAACCGATTTATTTGAAATAAATATAATCCTTTATCGTTCCTACCAGCATCGTGTCAAAAATTTTGTTTTTAATATATAAAAAAAATTCAGGAATTTCAAAAAAAAAACGTAAAAAATGATTTTTATTTTCAGGCAGTCGCCATTTTTTAAAACACAGCATCCTTACTGAGTAAGAATTTCTTTTGATTTTTTTTATCAGACCATCAGGAGAGTCAGGATCAATGTCACCAGGATGCGCCATTTTTTTTACATCTGTCTCTCCCCCCCTCTAATTATTTTAATTTTTAATATTTTTTTG
Organism: Bactrocera correcta; assembly: GCA_027475135.1. Taxonomy (NCBI): domain Eukaryota; kingdom Metazoa; phylum Arthropoda; class Insecta; order Diptera; family Tephritidae; genus Bactrocera; species Bactrocera correcta. The sequence continues at coordinate 3,724 of JAPZAG010002799.1, read as the reverse complement.
TAAAATTTTTTTTATGTATTTTTAAGATATAAAAAATTGATGGTAAAAATAATTTTTTTTTTAAATAAAATTCAAAAAACTACCCAAAATTTGATTTCTAGAGTAGAATACCCCCGTAAATTACGTGCGAAATTTCATTCGTCGAAATATTTTTATTCTGGGTTGCTATGACTGTCAGTGACATCTGTGCAAAATTTCACAACAAAATAATTATTAGTGTTTAGTATATGTTTGTCTTTCTGGAGTACATAATGTAAATATTCAACAAAGAAGTTTCATTAAATTTTTTGTGCGAAATCAAATTTCCGGTGCCGAAACATTCAAAATGTTGGAAAAGGCCTTCAGGTGTAGCACCAAAAATTCACGAACGAATGTTAAGAGTATAGATTGATTGTTCACCTACAATTAGAATAGTGGAAAGATGGGTTGCTGGTGCAAGCCTTGAAGACGATCCACGTGAAGAACATCCAAAAAGCGCATCAACACCAGAAATTAAAGCCAAAATACAGGATTTGGTTTTGGAAGATCGTCTATTGAATGAGAGAGACTTATTAGAGGCTCTACACATCTCATTAGGCAGTATGAGCCATATTTTTAGTAAACTTTGTGGTTTTAGAAAGCTGTGTGCACAATGGTTGCCGCATTCACTAACTATAGAACAAAAATCCATTTGAATTTGACTTTCTCAACAACATTTGGAGCGTTTTGAAAAGGATACAGTAGATTTGGTGCGTCGATTTATCAATATGAATTAGTGGTCTATCACCATGACCCTGAATCAAAACAAGTGGCTTAAGAGTGGTGTGAACCTGCTTGTTCAGCTTCGAAACGAGTTCGTGTCCGGAAATTGGCCAAGAAGATTATGGCATCAGTTTTTTGGGATGCAAGAGGTATTTTGTTTGTGGATTACTTACAAACTGGTAAAAAAAATTGATTCCGAATATTATTGCGACCTTTTAAACCAGTTGAAGGAAAAAATTCGTGAAAAAAGACACGGTTTGGAGAAGAAAAAGTCCTTTTTCAGCAGGAAAATGCACCGTGTCACAAAAGCATTTTGACAAGGGCTAAAATTCATGAGTTAAAGTTTGAATTGTTGGAGCATCCACCGTATTCACCAGGTTTGGCCCCCAGCGACTTCCCTTTGTTCCAGAACTCAGAAAATTTATGCGTGGCAACCGTTTTTCACCAAATGAATCGGTAATAACGGCTGTTGAAGTGAATTTTACAGACCTTCCGGATTCTCACTTCAGGGATGGGAGCCACAGATTGGAGGATTGATGAAGCAAGTGTATTAATATTCACGGAGATTATGCTGAATAATACACCCTATTATCACACACATCAACTGATGATCAACACGCAATAAAATAAAGGACTTGGTGCTTGAGAATCGACGATAAATAGTCAGAAGTCTTACTGACATCGTTCGAGTATCAGAAGGATCAGTGAAAACCATTTTGGAAGATGATTTTCGCTTAAGAGAAGTGAAAGCACGATTGTTTTCACAATCCCTCAATTTTTCCGAAAACCAGGGTCGCGTTAATGTCTGTCAATTTATGCTTTCCTACTACCAAGATATCATAAAATATATTCTTACTGGCGATGAGTCTTGGATCTATGCTTACGAGCCAGAAACACATGATCAGCCAGCCGAATATAGTGGCAAAGGTGAGCCGAAGCCGAAAACCCAAGTCAAAGCGTAATGTTTCTTTCACAGATTTCTTCGATTATCGAGGTACGGCACTCAGAACACCTTCCGACCGCCAAAACTGTCAACAAAGAATACTGCTTTAGTATTATGTGTCGTTTGCGCGAAGCTTTTCGTAAAAAGAATCCGGAATTATGGGCTGACAACTCTTGGGCTTTGCACCACGATAATGCACCGTCACTTGCTGCATTGATTCTTCGTGAGTTTTTCTCCGGGTAAACTATTTTGGGTCAATTGACGCCATTAAACGTGAATCGCTACCGCCTCCGAAGTGTATTCTAGGAATTGACTTTAACAAATGTTAGGAGGATTGGAAGAAACATTCGTACAAGTATATTGGTGCCAAGAGGAATTACTTTGATTGACATACATTGACATATAATTTGAAGAATAAATTGAGTATATGGCTAGTGAACAGTGCTATGTTAGGATTTTAGTTAACTTACCTTGGAAAAGCCTATATTTGGTGTTGGTGCATGATGTATTGAAATGTCATGTCGTTTAAAAACTAAAATGAAAATTGAAAATAAAAAAAAAATTAATTAAACAAAGAAACCAATTAGAAAAACTTATGAAATTATTTCAAGAACCCAGAATTAATCGCCTTACCGCAGCACTACCTGCACATAGGCAAAGTACAAAATACATTGTAATCAAGAAGCAAAATTTTAGAAAAAGCTTGTTAAATACAATCTAACGTGAACTTGTCTAAAACAATCATTAAAGTCGCAAAATCACGCGTGAACAAACAGCAAGTGGTAAGGGTTTTTTACTTCCTCAACAGAAGTGTGAAAATTTGATAAATACGTTCAAGCGAAGAGTGTTTAATACTTTACACATTTGTTAGCGTCAGCATATTGAATATCGCGAATTGATGATAAGCAGCTGCTGCACAAACACACAAGCATATACAAACAGCCAAATGTTGGTTTATGTGCAGCAGAAAGCCAGCAGCAGCAGGAAAAGGGCACTCACTTTTGATGTTTAAATACTAAATAGTGAAGAAACCAGATGCTGGCTAATGAATAGACACTTTTGCTGAAAATGGAAGTAGTCGCAAAAATACTACTTCAAAACTAAATTTTTGGGTGTGAAAGTGTATTAGGTCAACAGGAAGCAGAAATGTAGCTATCATAAATTTCGGTGGAAGGTATTTATGGTTCTTACATTTTTAATCTTAATTTTTTTTTAATTTTTTTTATTATAAAATTACACATCGTCACCTAAACTTAATAATCACTTTTCACAAGCTTACCGGCGAAAGACAAGTTATAATAAAAGCCACTCATATTCCAAAAAAATTTGAGTTTTGGTTATATATACGGGGTATTCCATACCAAATCGATCACTTTTGAACCCGACCCCTTTAGATTTTGCTGAAGCTTATCAATCCTTTTCTACACTTTGAAAAACATTTTTGAGAATTTTTTCAAAATTTTTTGTCCAACTTCAAAAAAGTTATGAATTTTTCAAAACAATGGTTTTTTTATTTTCAAATAGCCATAACTTTTGTAGAAATTTTGGGGACCTTTTTTTTTAATTTTTGTTTTTAATTTTAACACGATCAATTGTATAAAATAATCGGTTTTTTTTTAAATGAAATCATCATTTTTTGGAAGTTCACCATTTTTTTTACATAAAAAAAAATTTTAAAAAAATTGGACAACTATAATTTTTTTTTTCATTTTTGAAAATTTGACAAGTTTTTCTAATAACAATATAAGCGAGTGGCAAAAGAATATACTCGACTCGCATAAAATTTTATTTAAAAAATTTGCTTAGTTTTCTTAATTTTACTAACATATTAGTTGTTAAAATGTACTAATTTTTATATTTTTTTTTTAATATTTTTATTTTTAATTTTTTTAATATTTATTTATTTTTATTTTTAATTTTTTTAATATTTATGTTTTTTTATTTTTATTTTTATTTTTTTTTATTTTAATTTTTTTTTTGTTTGCTGTTCAGGATAATTTTTTCCCAAATTCCATATCTCCAAAATTGCTCGACCGATTT